>BLFK01000292.1:1451219-1475701 GCA_014634185.1 Astreopora myriophthalma
CCCCCCCCCCCCCTCCTGGACTGGAGAGTATTGGGTTCATAAGTATTCCATTGATTCGTTCAGTGTGACAGTGCCTTTGGTGGTCGCTGGTCACAGGGTTGCCATGGATACCTCATTCCCGCTTCGAATAAGATGGCCTTACAATCGCAAGAATATTAATTTTCTGTAACAGTAGGTAGGCCGGGGAGAAGGCAAAATTGTCATTTGGCAGTGTATTCACCCGATCTGACGACATGAAGTTTTTGGAACTTTGATGTTGAAGGTCAAAGATCACCTGTATCAAAATTAACTGGAAAACATTTAGCGTTTTATTCTCAACGCAGTGAAATGCATATTAAAGCAACTATTGATTAAAGGTGAACTGATGCCATGGACATTTTCAGAACGGAAAAGAAAACTGTGTATGTGGCAGAGATGATTAAGTTTCAAAATTCGAATCATCAACCACTTTATAATTTATTGCAGGAGTTTGGGTAATTATTCTTTACCTTGCCATACCGTGGGAAATAAGAATGCCGATTTCCAAGACGATTTCTTGTTAAGTGTTTCAAGAGCTTGAGTTTAAAACATCGAGGCAACGATTCAGTGTGAGGGCACCTTTAATGCCTGTTATAGACTCCTGTGGTTGTGTAAAAGATTTGAATCTCAAGTGGTCTACATTATACGCTCTCTATATTAGTAACTAAATGACAGTATTATTTTGTTCTGCCTTTGTTTTATAGGTCACCAGTTTGAGACGTCCGTTCCTCCAGAGAACCAAGAAAATTTGCCGTAATATACGCAACTAATCAATTCATACCTATCATGTTTATTTCTGTTCCATAGTAACATTACTGCTTTGTATCCACGATTCATTTTCATTTGATTACAAGAAAACACTTGAGTAAATTCTGATGGAAGTAGAGTAGTTTCGAAAAATTTCCTCAGTCCCGTTTGTACGAAAGTCCCTTTAACATGGTAGAATAAAAGAATGAAATGAAAATATGATCAGGATTGCTTTTGCTCGAGAACCATGAAAAACCCACCAAACTGCCCAGTCGAAACACGAATAAATAAGAGTCTATTCCGTGTTTAAATATTTACAATCCAGACTCTTCACAGGAGCTTTACAAGCAAAGCACCCTTTCCCAGCTCCGTTTGAACTCCTCTTTTTCCGTTCAAATCTTAGAGATCACTGTCGTATGAAATAAGACAAAAGTGAAATAAGTCCAATAAAGAATACATCTTGTTTTCAAGACCCAAAAGTGTCTGTTACTCATATTCATTTGCATAAGAAACTTTTGTGCTCGTCTTCATAACGAGGCGCCACGCAACGCCGAAAAGGCTGATGTCATGTCTTCTCTGGTTTAGCTTTATTCCGTGCTGTGGCCGTAATAACATTTGTTGTTGAAATATAACCGTGCGTCGCCCGCGTGCGTGTCGCTCGCGTGCACGTTGCTCGTGTGCGTGTCGCTCGCGTGCGTGTCGCTCGCTCGCGTGCGCGCGTGTCGCGCGCGCGACACTCGCGCGTGCGTCGCGCGCGCTTTTCCCCTATACAATGGGGGGTATGAAAGTCTACTAACTACACTAGTAGAAGAAATTTTCCAATGACTATCAGCGCTGTCTGGTTGGCTCAGTCGGTAGAGCACTAGACTCCAGCGCAAGAGGTGCGGGTTCGAGTCCTGGCTGTGGCGGCGAAGGGTCTTCAAAAGGTGAGTACTGCAAGAAAGGAGATAGAAAATAGATTAGTAAATAGGCAAGGAGATAGACAACGCAACGCTGGAAAAAAGGTGAGTGGTAAAAAAAGTAAAAGAAGAAGGGGGCGATGATGAAAGGGAGAATAAGAAGGGGAGATGGCGCCAGGTGGGATACAGAGAAGGGGGGTGATCACGGGGAGTAGAAGAAGAAGGGGGGTGATCACGGGGAGAGAGGTGAGAAGGGAAGAAAATTTTTATTTTTTTATTTTTTTGGAAAAAAACGAAAAAATTTAAAAAATTTGGCAGGCAGCGATCAGCCAATCAGATTGCAGTATTTTCTGGATTTCCTTTGTTTTTAGGTCACGTGACCAAAACTGACCAATCACAGAGCTTGAATTTGTAAATATCAATTTTCGACAGATCTAACGCCGCTATTCAAAATTCTCGCTCTCTGATTGGTCAGTTTTGGTCACGTGACCTAAATGCTGCAATCTGATTGGCTGAACTCGCTTCCTGCCAAATTTCGCCGATTTTGCCTTTGAAAATGACCGAGCAATAACAAATTTCTTTTCAATTTGCGAACAGTAGCGTTAACGGCTTACCTTCCAGAGCATAGCTTTGTGGCTGGATAAGGTTTCTGCATCCAAATTAGCCCATAAATCTCTTTGTCCGTCTACATTTCGTCTAATTCCTGCTGCTTGTTCGCCACCAGAGTCTTTGCAAGCCACAGCGCCATAACGCGACAGGGATCTGTGAAAATATAACAAAAACTGTCAGCGAAATATTCTAGCATGACCTTGCAATGTGATTTAGCCATACTAACCTATTCTAAGATCGTAGCAGGGGCAAACTCAAAGCGATTTTCAAAAATATTACCTTATTTTGAAGTCTTAAAAACATCAAAACATGTTTTTAAGTCAAATATGAATAAATTAGCTTACGACAAACAAAGGCGATAATAATAGGATAGCTCCCCAGGCGTAATGATAACAATAGGCATATGACGTCACGGCGGCCATCTTGGAGTATCAAGCGCAATGATAACAATAAGCATATGACGTCACGGCAGCCATCTTGGAGTATCAAGCGCAATGATAACAATAGGCATATGACGTCACGGCGGCCATCTTGGAGTATCAAGGGTAATGATAACAATAGGCATATGACGTCACAGCGGCCATCTTGGAGCATCAAAACAAAGAAACGTCGGCCATATTGCCAAGGCTGGTGGACCTCATTAGCATGAAGACAAAAGAATATTTACATCGGTTGCCATTGTGACAGAGTTCAGTACCAAACCATGAGTGGCATCACAAAGGACACGACAATGGGGGCCAAGGCCGAAAACAATAGCAAAACCGGCGCAATTCAACAGAGGTCTGAATAGTGTTACTAAGGCCACTACGACCGGAGCCTTGCCCAAAAGCAATAATAACAATGACGTAACGAAGGGCAGAATTGTATAAGGCGGCCATATTTGCAAACCGAGTAGGGCCTATTAGCATAAAGACAAAAGAATCTGCTATCGGAGCAAACTTAACATCTGACTTCTCTTAGACTTCTACGTGCTATAAATGATCGGTTTAAGCTGTATTTCTTACCTGGGAAACAAGATATAGAGCCACGATTGTTTCCAGACGAGAGTTCGTCCAACACGAGCGATCTGCAAGGTTCCTGGGAAATGAAGTTAGCGGGCGTTGTCAATATTTTACATTGAACGCTGGATAGTTTGTTTATGTAAGACGTGATCGCCCAGTCTCCTGCTATAAACAAGTACGAAGAATTAAGAAATCAGCAGATAGCTTACTTACCTAAAATTGGTGCGAAGTAAACTTGATGACTGTGCGTGTCAACATCGAAAGATCTCTGCGGTGATGCTCCTGTTTACATTATCATAAACGCTGGATGTTTGCCTGAAAAGAACAAAGTAAATAAGACGTTAAGAACGTTTGTAAATTTGGTGCTTTTAAAGGATAAAGATATAGTTTTTGCTCTCGTATTTGCTGGGTTTGTCATCTAACGTACCTTTCAGCCAAGCGCAATTTTAATTTATTTTGTCTTTTATTTATGATAGAGATACAGCAGTGTAAGGGAAGACCTTTGTTCGGGGCACTGCATATCATTTGCTCGAATGAAATGAATTTGTCAAAACTACGTTTCAGCCTGAGCTTAGCATTAGTAAAAGTTTAGGACTGTTTCAGTATTGTCAAAACAATGACCTGTGAACTCCGTTTTGTGCCTTCTGCTCAAAAGAGCATCGCGGCGCTTTTTCGCTTATGTTCAAACTTCGTATTTCAAATATTTGAAAGAGAGAGCTACCAGTGAATAAGCCGGTGTATGACATTTGCTGACTGCAGACTGCAGACCGCAGAGTAACCCTCACCTAACCCCAACTCGCAATTACTGAAAGCTAACCGTTTCAAACTGGGTGCTTAGACTTAAATACTGTTTCATCAGCGCTGTTTGTAGGCAGTCTGCTGTATGCAGATGTTATACACCTCGAATAAGCCGCCATCAGCTATATGCATTTTGATCTGAGACTCTCAATAAACGCTGTGGGCAACGCTTATTGGCCCGATTCATGCTGCCTAGCGACGGATCATCCGTCTTGGGCGAGCTTGGGCAAAGAATGGAACTTCGTCTGATAATTCGTCTGCGTATAAATACGGGCAAAGAGAAGGATCATCCCTTGAAGTAGCCGGTTTGATCGTCCGGGTGAGCGTAGTCCTCAGTCTGTGCTCAGTCAGTCGAACGTTTCAATCCCTGCCCGACTTAACAACAGTATGAGTGCTCCAGACGCAAACAGACCTACACTTACGTAGTACTTTAACGGGATCCGACACCAGCAATTCAAGGAAAACTGAACAACAACTGATGTCTGAACTCAAGAAGACCGATCGCCTCCATCGACATTGAACGCTACAGCAGAAGACTGCGGTTGCCATTTATCCCAGCCATCAAAACCCAACGGAAGAACAAACCTATCCAAAAACGTAACGTAATTAGGCCCATAGTGTCGTTCTAAAAGGTCTCTGACTAGCCTGATTCTCAAACGGTCCTAGTCCGAGGTCTCGAACGGCTTAGGCTAGTCCTTGACTAACCAACTGTCTAAACACTTGACTGGCACCATACTGAATCCACTGACAGACGAACCTCCACACGAACTACGGACAACGGAGAACTAAATTGACGCCAGTATCAAGACAGTAGAAATACCAGCCGACCAGAAATCAGTGTCTCTTGATGCGTCTCTTGATGCGAAATCACTGTTCACCAGGATTCCACTTCTAGTCTGTAATAATTTTGTCATTGAGAATCATTAGTTGCCAATGCCTAAGGACGACTTAATGGCATTCTGAACCTCTGCCTCACTTCTACCTACAACCAGTTCAGCGACCAACACTACAAACAGCGGCAGAGGACAGCTATGGACTCGAAAGTGTAGACGAGATTGTCACAAAGAGCATCGGAGGAACAAGCCCTTGCAACTTACGAACGGACATGCACTAGCCCTTGGCATTTTGGGTGGGCTAACTCTACAACGCCTTCAAAATAACACACTTTTCGAGCATGATATATACTCCTCTGAAAGAATGTGAGGGATATAATGCAACTGTTTGTTCAAATTGTTGCATTTTCTTTGCAAACTGACCAGTCTGGCCGGAAAGTTCTGGCAAAAGGAAAGCGCCCTAAGATACGTCCCATCAACATCTGCAGTCAATGGATGCGACTAAGACTGTTCTAGGGTTTCGGCATAGGTTTGATAAGTTGATTCCACTGATGTAGGTCTCTCGTTGGCTGTCTCCCGCCATCGGTTGTCATCGATGTCTCTCCATTTCATATTTCTCCGCTTGGCAACGTCTTTCAACCATAAACTAGGTCTCCCTTGATTACACTTTGCTGTACAGATATGAGAATATAACAGCTGCCTTGACAGTCCCATTCATATCCATCCTGTGCACCTTGTCCCAGGCAAGTAAGGTTTCTCTCAATGAGAATATCAGCCATTGATGGCAGACCTGCACAGCTGAGAAGTTCACCATTTGCGATCTTGTCCTTCCAGGATATGTTCATCATGACTGTTTAATGCCTCGTCATGTAAGCACGGAGCTTCTTCACTTGTGACCGATATACACTCCACGTTTCAGCACCATACAGATGGGAAGAACGCGCAAGAGCTCCATAGACCTTGCACTTGACTTAAGTGGACACAGGCTGGTTTTTTCAATAGTCTGTCCTGTAGCTTACCAAAAGCAGCACACATTCCCTCATCATGTAAGCATGGAACTTCTTCACTCAGTTGTGACCGATATACACTCCATCTTTCAGTATCATACAGGAGGGAAGAAAGCCCAACAGCTCGATAGACCTTACACATGAATTTAGTAAACACATGTCGGTTTTTCCATAGTCCGTCCTGTACCTTACCAAAAGCAGCACTTGCATGTCCCAGCCTCTGCTTAGGTTCACTGTCCAGTCTAGGACTGTTGGAAAGTGGTGCTCCCTCCGTAGGTATTTGAAGTCTGAACTCCACACCAGAGCGTCCTGGTTGTAGATGGTTATGGCTTTTGCACTGGTTGGTCTAACAATAGTGTAACAATGGTCTAACATTGCTGGTGGGTAGAGAGAGAACATTGTTGGGGCGAAAACGCAACCTTGCTCAACTCGGTTGGTGACTACAAATTCCTTTGAGACTTTATTTCCTTCAGCCACATGTGCTTGCCTTCCGTCGTGCAGTGCCTTCACCAGGTTTACACATTTAGCATGACATCCATACTTTCCGAGCACTTTCCATAAGCCCTCTCGAGACACTGTACCAAATGCCTTAGTGAAGTCAATAAAACGGTATACATCGGCATATTCTGCTCTTCTCCTGTGTCTGTCGCAGACAGAAGGTCATATCCAAAGTGCTTCTACCACGGTGAAAGCCGCACTGAGGGCGCTTTCCATTTGACAGCTGAGAACTGACCGGCCAGACAGGGCGTTTGGAAGGACTAACTCTACAACGCCTTCAAATTAACAGACTTCGAGGATGATACATACTCCCCTAAAAAAATGTGAGGGATTATCATGCACCTGTTTATTCAAACTATTGCATTTTCTTTGCAAGCTGACCGTTCTGGCCAGCCAGTTCTGACAAAAGAGAAGCGCCCTGAGTCTCAGACAAAAGATTGGGGAGTTATGTGTTTATTCATTCAATTGAGGAGTAAATACGAGTCAGGATCTTTACGGCTATTGGAAGAAGAGAGATACCTCGATAGTTCTCACAGTCCTTTCTACTTCCTTTATTGGACATTGGCTCTATATTAGCATCTTTCCAGTCTTGTGGCACCTCATTGCTTTCTCAGATCTGCAGGATCAGCTTTTACAGGTTAGAGGCGAGTTTCACACCACCACGTTTCCAGATTTCCGCAGGTATATCACACCTTCCAGGGACTTTTCCTTCCTTCGTTGCACTGATGGCATCCGGCAGTTACTTGAATTGTAATTCCTCAGTCTTTGCTTCCCACCATTTTGACTTCATTTCCCTGGCGTGTTCCTGTACATTTCGTCGAGCAGCAGCCAGCTTTGTCATGTTTGATCTTGTGTGCAGCTTAAGCTGTTTCTATTATTCCTTTCCTCTAACAGAGTCGTCAGCTCAGTTGGTGTCACTGCCATCGAACCAATCTTGGTGTTTCCGGTTAGGACTACCTAACCGACACTGAACAGTTTCATCACATGTAATTTTGTTCAAAGAATTCCAGCGGTCTTCGACCGTATCTTCTCCTGATGTTTCGATCCTTCCAAAGCACTGTCCAGTTCCTCTTTTAACTTCCGAGCTGGGTATCTTTGTCTCGCAGTTTCATTACATCAAACCTGCAGGGTGGTTTAGCCCCAGTCTTGGAATGTAGTTTCCTTACGGAGAAAGCAACAGTGCCTGATCAAAAGGTCGTCTGTTGAACAGTCTGCACCTCTCATGGTTCTTCTGTTCAAGATGTTACTTCGGTCTCTCTGTCTTATTACTTATTATTACATAGTCTAGAAAGTTGCAGTGTTTAGCTCGGGGATGCATCCATGTGGTCTTGTGATGTTCGTTGTGCTTGAAGATAGTGTTTGTGATGACCAAACAGTGCTCTGAGCTCTGAGTTGCACTTCCCCACTCCATGTGGGCTAATCAAACCTGGCCATTTCTCCACCTCCTCTAGTTTCAACCGTGGCATTGAAGTCACCAGCTATTATCAGTTTATCAGTGTCACGGTGAGGAACAATCCGCAATAACATTCTGAGTCTGTTATATAACTTTTCTTTAACGCGCATTTGATCATATTCACATGGAATTTGCGCGATATAAATGTTTATTATCATTATTATTATTATTATTATTATTATTATTATTATTATTATTATTATTATTATTATTAACCTCTTCAGGTTTGTTCATGGTTGGAGCATAGACACCAGGGAGCTTAAGCATCAACGCCGAAGACCGCCACGATAACGTCATCTGGAAACATAAATTCGCCTTATTGCAATCACGTTGCGCTTATTCAAACTTGTTCCGCGTGTAAAACAACTACTAACCGTTCAGGAACAGAGGTGGTATAGCGGACGCCGTTAAAGTTAAAAGAAACTTTGGTGTTCTCGTTGTCGTCGACGTCGTCGTTGCTTAAACCCCCTACTAACTATGGTGGCGTAGGCATTTCTGCCGGTGAGGCGGCAGTCGCATAGCGATGATCCCGTCAGTCGTTTATAGGTTATAGGCGTCGGATCTTGTTCCAGCCGCTGAGCAGTGGAGTTCCTTATTGCAAAACCAACTCCAGGTTCTCTTCGCTCGTTCTCTCCTCTTTCACTCCAAAAGAACGTATAGCCATGGTGTCCACCATTTTATCGTAAGAAGGCAATCGGGTCTCGCTTAGGCATGGAGCTTAGTGGGGTGGTCGGTTTAGTCGCCGACGGTCCGACCCATGAGGCAGGTTGTACCGGGTTTCATGGTTACCCGTAGCTGGCGAACCAACACCTGACCTGACACGCCAGGGTGGCCTGGTGGTAAGAGCTAGGCTATGTAAACGACGGCTCATCTGCCGTCGTTTAATTAAAGTAGCTTCTGAGGGGCTCGAGGTTCAAGCCCCGAAGATACCAGTTAAGATACGTCTACGATACTATAAAAACAGTATCCGCAACTTCACTAACACCTTAACAGACAGGAAGTCGACATGCAGTTTACCAAGGAGATCCAGGAGAAATGTAAGCTATCTGTTCTAGTTCGCTTGGTTACCCGAGACGACGACAAATAACGGACTACTTTTTCCAGAAAGCCGACGCTGACAGAGTACTTGACCAGTCATTTTTACATCCCTACGTCTCACAAAGTAACGACTCTACGGATCCTGACGAGAACGGAGCACAACTCGTTTGTGCCTCACCTGACGACTTTGCAGACAAACTAACTACTTAGACGACGTTTTCAGTAAAAAGAACTACAAAAGAGACTACACACAACACCGAACCAAACGTTACATACTTTCGCAGGCAGGACACCTATCTCTACTGCGACCATACTATACATTGGTGGCTCTTCTAAAACAATCAGCCGCACAGATTCTGGTCTACAGCATCCGTGTTGCGTACAGACTTACGACTACTTTACAACAGTTACCTACGAACGTAAAAGCCAAAGACGATCCTAAATATGGACCGGGAGCGGTTAGCAAGACCACACCCTACGACTGCCAGGTAACTTGTACCGGTGAAAATGGTTGGGATTTGAAAGCGCCAATGACTGAAGACAAACGGCCGACTAGAAGTGGTGACCTCAACAACACTATTGTTGAGGTCGGTTTGGATATCGACGGACACCATTTGTAAAGGAATGACAGAATTGACTGGGGCTCTCTTAAATGCGTTATCTACAGTACTGACGAACAACAGAAAGCTGGTTCACCAGCTTCTAGCAAATTAAACTTCACTGAATCGTTGCCAACAGCCATTTCAGTGCACCATATAGAAATGACTTATTGACTAAACTACTAGCAAGACAGACGAAGCCGAAGTATGGGTGCGACAATTACGAATGCTAAGTGCAGAGCGGGCGGCGATTTTTCGAGGGTGACTTTCAGTTCGAGTAAATAGTAGTATACTGAGAACTGATACGCTTACCTCATGGATGCTTTCTTTTTTAAACTGAGTTCCTTGGTGTGACCGGCGTCAGATACTTGAAAACGTCCAATTTAAAGTTAGTACTGTTCCACAAACCTTTTGGTCTGGAATCGGTTAAGAAAGATGCAAAATGAATTAATACATGTGCGCTAGGCTACAGCTTCAAACTGCCATATAATTGCGCGCTAATAAACTTGTGATAAGCCCTGTTCTCTCTGGAAAGGCTGTTGTCTGGTGTTCCTTACATGGAATTTTCCGTATTTATAAAGCAGCGCTTGGGCAACTGATTTAACAGACAGCTGCACTCGTGCCGCACCTTCTGATTTACAGCTTCTGTACAACCTCACCGATTTTCAAGCTTACATTACAGGCATACGGGCCACACCGCCGCACAGTGTTCGAAGTTATTAGTATAGGTAATAGCATGACCTGTATAGTGGTATTTGGCAATAATACCGCGAGTGATATTTCAAAATTCTCCAATATCACGAGGAGGTATTATTGCCAAATACCACGTACAAGTCATGCTATTATTTGTTTATAATGGAAGCCGAGAAATTTTTGCTGTTATACCACTGCTGTTATACCATTTTTGCCGTTATACCACTATTAAGCGGAAATGGCGATACTATCAACCAATCAAATCTCCGAAATTTCTCGGCTTATATTATAAACTGGCTGAACTGCCCTCCCTCCTTACAAACTGTTACAACCACTGTTTCACACGAACTTATCAAATTTACGCGGAGCCAGCAGGCAGGATAGAATTTTAGCGAGTGTCACGACTTTTTTATTCTTAACACTTCATCTTTCTTCTTTCTTCAGCACAAGTAACAGAACCCGCTAGGAGGTGTGCCAAAAACTGACAAGAAGGATCCAATGGCGTGCAAAAATTGTCTACTTATACTATCAGAGTTTGATTGTCGCACAATCGTGGGATCAGTCATTAATTTGGAATTAGATTTTAAGCCATTTTTTTTCCCTTGTGGTCGAGCGCTTCCATTTGGAGTGCAAGATGTCCAATTATATACACACAATGTGCTTCACTCGTAAAAGGTCTAAAAGTTCCATTGCGCATGCGCCTCGGCCAGTCACCATGAAGTAAAAAGAGAGTAGGTGAAATTCATGCAAATGAAATATCAGTAATTGAACACACCGATCAACATTTTAATTCTTCTCTAATATGTTACTTTAGCTTCTTCTTTCATAAAGCTCATTTTCCTCGCATTCTTCGTAATTAAGATTCTTAGGAGCTTCAACTGCAGTACAAGTAGCAAAATCATAGCAACTATGAAGAAACTAATTTTGTGCCTTTATTAAAATCATTTTTGTGCCTTTATTAAACTCATGAATGATGTGGTCACTGGCTGACCCTTTGGGAGACACCGATCATGTATAAGTGTTAAGAATTGTATTTAGTTACCTTGGCTCCTATGTCGATAAACATGTAGAATTTAGGTGTACCACTTATGAAGTACGTTCTGTCAGTGTAATTGCCACTGAGCACAAGGACGAAGGCGCAGGTCGTGCAGTAGATGAAATTTGCCATCTTTCACACTCTATTTCTATCTTTATACTTCATCAAAATGAATGCATCATCAAAATGAGGTGCAGAGTGTTTTCTCGTCTGTCTGGCTGCAAGACAAAAGCACAAAGATGTCGCCCTTTCTCAGTGTGAAATGTCAGCCGTTTCTTCGCCCTAACGAACAGTTATCTTTTTAGTAGCCAATTTACGATGACCTACCATTTTAAGAATGTACGTACGGTCACCGGACGACATTGCAACGCTCGGTATTCAGACCAGCCAGGTGAAGACTAGTAGAGACTGATCTTCTTATTGGCTCTCAAGGGGTCTGGCGTTACGTTCAAGTTGTCTTTTTATTAGGGGAGGGGGATCTAAACAAGCTCCACTGCGGGAGTGGGGGCGGGAATGTTTGCACCTCATTGTACAGGAAATATGCATAATTTATGTACTCAAACAAGCATGACAGCATTACTGTAAAGACGGACAAGTGAGAGAGCTTCAATGTAAAAATATATATTTACTAGAAATACGTGACTCGCAAAACCTCGCGAAGCTAGGGCTGGGTGGGCAGTTAATGTATATTTATGATAGCTCACTATTTTCTAGGTCCGTTGGAAATCATAAAACTTGGGAAATTGTCAAGAAAAAATGAGATTTGAATTATTTTTTTACAGAAGTTCATGTTGTTTTGAACTTTTTAGACTCATCGACGAATCCAAAATTTGAAAGTAGAATGTTGTTCCCTTTTGCTACTAAAACGGAAAATGGTACTCTGCGCAACTCTTGAACGCGCTGGGTAACCTGTCTGTTGATTATTTCGGTATTCTCCGGAAAGGCCTCTGGCAAACATCCGCTATCATCGACATTTGATAAACATACAGAAAATATGTAAATATGCAAATCAATGGGACTCTAACAGAAAGTTAACTACAGTTTATAATCGATCACTGTCAAAAGATTCGCGATGATGTGTTAGAGTACAACCAAATTTCAATATTTTAAAGTACAAGCACTTGAGTTGGTGGAAACCTCAAGAGCCGTGAAAAAATTACCCTCCCCCGTTGTCGTTTTTAGGAAGAGTCCTATTTCCCTCCTCTCCACAAACGAAAAATTAAAAAAAAAATTAAGTTCCCTTGCCTTTATTTGCATGAACTGAAAATTAAGACTTGAAAGTGCCTGCATGGTTTCACATAATTTTATGAAGTCTATATTTCCTCTCCAATGATCGAAATAGATTGCCTATAACTGCAAAAGTTTAAAAGAAACTGTGATTCCCAAAACGAAATAATTCGCGGCCTTTCTTTTCCCTAAGGTGTTCTTATTTTATTATTTATAACATTCATTATTTATTACACGCTGAGAGAACATTAACTGTAATGAGAGGGAAAATATTTTAAACGAATTCGATAATGTCAATAACTAAAGCAGAGATACGCCCACAATATTCTAACCACACACTTCAATAAAAGACGCCAGTTTATCAAGACCTTTTAATACCGCGAAAAACACTTCGCAAGAACCACCCAGATATTTCGTGATCACTACGGTAGAAATTCCTAATTTCTTCGCAAAATGTAAAAAAAACTTGTTTGATGTGTCTCTCAAAGAAGAGATCAAAACTATCCGTTTACTGACGCTTCGTTAGAAAACAGTGTGATCATTAAGTAAAAACGGCGTTATTCACAGGCGTCAACCATGCATGAAAATAGCATTAATTATGCATGAAATCAATTATTCCCCAGTGAGTTGTAGGTATAAATCACCATGAGGACAATATGTAATTATGTAAAAATTCGTCGGTTTGCGCTGTCAATCAGTCGAAGCAAGGCCGCGCCAAAAGGGTTTTTTGACGTTGACGAGTGACTGACACCGTCGCTGTTCCATCGCCTCGTGCATTTCTTTTTTAATAGTGACCAATTGTAAGTCTTTCAACCTCCCATACAAACACATTAACACTGGCCGATTATCATTTCATTTTGGTCTTCCTGCGGGAGAGAAAGCACAAAATGTCGGCAGCCTATAACTTTGTTGTTTCTGCTCTCTTCGTAGACGCGGCCGAATGGAAGGGCTTGCGAATCGAGTGCAACCGCAGATGCTGCAAGCCCAACCAAATCCTGCTGGCACATCTCATTATGGAAGTATCTCCATTCAACAGCCACAAGCCGAGAAGATGCCACCGACATATGAGGAAGCCCAGCTCGCCGTTCAAGGCGTCGATATTCAACAGATCACAAACATGGAAGCGGAAAAGCAAGCAATCTACCGCCATCCGCTGCTTCCACTTTTGGCAAAATTGTTCGAAAAGTGCGAGCAATCGACACAAACTTGTGATGCAACCCCTGCCAACGCTTTTGACAACGAAATTAAGAATGGCATTTTGCAGATGAACCGAGAAGGAAAGCCGTTCTACACCGAAGATCGCGAGCTTGATAACTTGGTGAGGAAACAGCTTTGTTGATCCTTTAGTGTTAATGTTAAGTAAAATATGGACAGTTCTTTTTTTTTTCTTTCTAAAGAACATCACAACCTTAACCCAAGGGTTTATCAGATTTATATCGAAAAGCGTTTTCCAGCATTAAACTGGATTGTTTTTACGGATTAAACAGTCTTAATCGAGACAAATTTTTCACAGATGCGAACGCGGACCTTATGCCTTGCGCTCAGGCGAAGCTTTTCCTTGTACGCGCGTTCTTTTGGCGATCTATCGGTTTGTTTATGACCCGCCATGTTTTTATGTATTTGAAATCGGCGGGTGAACTTTTGGGGGAAAAGACCAGTTACTTCTTGTGTGTTCTACAGCGGGTACCATGAATGGATCTCTCAGTTCTTCATTCCATGTGGGCAAATTTAATCCCGATTAGACAGAAGTACAGTACCTGGCCGCCTGAGAGAGAATGAAAAACTGAAGTGTTTTGAAAATGTCGTGTCATGTTCGACTCGTATTTCGTTTCTTACAGTGTTACAGGCTAATCCGAAGGCCAAATATCAAATGCTAAATCTACTTTTCATGCACAGTTGCAAAATTCATTGGGCACTTTTCACCGGGAGTAAGCTCATTTGAAATATTTATTTTTTTATTATTATTATTAATTTTTTTTTTTGCAGTGTCAATAATTATTTCTCCCCGACTGCTGTATCGTAAAAATTCATAATTATGACGAGGCACGACAAGATCAATTTCCTATTGTTTGTCATAACCAAGTCTTGTCTACATGTATATATTTTTTGAAATTAATATTAATGAAAGCAGGAAGTGTTGTAAATTAACAAAAAACGTTTTCTTTAATAACTTCGTGTGCTGAGACGAAATGTGTCGAAATACATTATATTTGAACATGCAATTTAAAGTCAATGATGGATAGGTCAATATTAAATTTGGAAATATTCCAGAACGTTTTGTTAACCTGTAGTTAAACTATTCCTCAAGTTTTAATACAATTTGATAGTATAAAATACTGAAGAACCCAAATATGGTGTTTGCGTGTGTAATGAACAAAATGTGGTAAGAACAAAACAGTGGCACACGTGGAACACGAGGCGATAGCTGGGTGTGTCACTGATGTTCTTAGCACATTTTGATGTTTTCTTTCATCGAATACTGCAGTCTGCACAGTAAAATTGAGTTATTATATAAAATGCACTATATTATATTTACAGTAAGCCTTCCCAGGGGTGGGTAGGTAATAAATTCAGTAAATACTTGAAAAATAATGTCAACTGTGGTTAAACCATTCAGCCAGTTATGATACGTTTTGATAGCTCAAAAGACTGCAGAAAAATAGATAGGAAAACAGGATTGTCATAAGACTTGGGTACTTGACAAAGATTTAAAATTTGCTTTAAAAGTTTCCAGCAGAACCATTTGCTTGTTAGGGAACTCACAAGAGTAAGCTGAATGTTTTTTCACTTTAATGCCAAAAGCACATGGTGGAGTAGTCGCGCGATCACTGAAACTAACTTCTGAAGAAGAAATGCTGTCTTTTGCAGCTAGGCAAAAAACATGTTACATAAGAACATTGTTGGCTAACAAACATAGGATGTTTGGCCATAAAACATTTGACATTTGAAGGACTGTGAGAGCAGTCATGTTTTGCAAAATGGTGGTGAGATTCGGATATTGAAGACCTCTTTGAGGAAACTGACCCCAACCTGTTACAACAACTTACATTACACTTCTGTTTTTTTTTGTAAAAGTGGTGTGAAAGTTTGCTTAAGGGGCTAAAAAACCCCGAATGTTTGATGCCCAGACATGCCACATTTGACAGCCAGTGTTTTTACATTGTATCTACAGCAAGCTGCAACAGTTGCTAATACTACCATTTGCATTCAACTGTGAGGGGTGAACGTTTTTACGCATGTTTCCTTTTAAAATGTTAATGGTTTTGTCGGGTTACATGTCACTTTTTATCAATGGAATGCTTGCGATTAGGTAAAAAATGACCGTTTTTGGCACCATCAGAGCACCTTTTGTTTACGTGCTATCAGAGTTTCCAATTTTCTTGTGGGATTGAGCAAAAACTTTCAAAATGGAGCTAGAGATGCAAGTGCAAGTTCAAGTACAAACAGGAGACACTAGAAGAGTATTTTATTCAAAAACATGGTCAGGTAGCACCAAAAATGTAGTCCATTTCGTGACCTGGCTGCAAACATTTTATTTGTCAAAAGTGACATGTAAGCTGACAAAACTGTTAACATTTGACGCAAATGGTAGCAAAGCACTAGGCTCTGTTTTGTGTTTAACAAAAGAGAATACTGGTAATGCTTCTTGATCTGTTGGAAATCATTATTTTTTGCTGTGGGTGTCCTTTGTTTTCAGGAAAATTTGGTTTATCAGAGTGCCATTCCTGGCCAATTTTCAAGTTACAAAATATCACATCAAAGGCTCTCCAATAATCTGTGATTACTCATGCCTATTATACACAGGCATTAGGTTGACTCAAGAAAAAAAAAGTGTCTGTAATAGCAATCTTTGCTGATGTCATTGTTTATATTTTTGCTCATTAGCAAAGGAGTTAACCCATAAGGAAAGGTTTGCTGTGTATCCAAATTAAGTTGAACAGTTGAAGGAGTCAGTTAACTAGAGCAAGCTGTGCAGTTTTCAGGTCTTCGAGAGCAATATCTAAGGAAATATTAACCATCAACAACTGCAAAACAAATTATTGCTGGGTGGCAAAAATGTTGATAAGCCATAAATTTTGAGTTTTTGAGAGAACTTCTCTGAAACTATTCTGTATATCGGGCTCAAACCTTCAGAGACTACTAGTATTGCTATTTGTGTTCAATATTCAGAGATATTATTTCAGTAGCTTGATGAGAGAATGATAAGTATTATGCTAGTGAGGCAAAAAACGTAAACAAAGATTCCTCTATAGACAGTATTACCCGGAGTCTCCATAATTTATTGTACCCATGATTCAACCCTGTCTTGTGTCCTTTTATTTTTAGTAATGCCCTTGATCTTGCCCCCAAAACTTGCTTATTTTCACTGAATTGTTGAAATACCTTCATGTGGCTGTACGTGGTGCAAACAACAGGCAACCATACATACCTCTCTTATGATTGAGCATTATAAAAACACCCATGAATACCCCCCATGGGAGGTGATTTAAATGTATTAAAGGGACTTGGGTAATGATTCTTGTACTCTTTGATTAAGACACCTCAGTTTAGGCAGCCAATATCTTGCAAAGCAAATACCAGACAGGCTTGCACTAGAGCAGTGCCATTGTTGTTACATGGGTAAACAAATTTCATTTACAAGTAGCCTTATTAACACATGCATGTTTCATGGTCTTCCAGTTCTCAGGAAGATGTTAGTTGTGGTTTGAAATAATCACAACAGTGATGTGGCTTCTTATGTTCACACTGCTTAAAGTGCCTATCGCCTCAAAATACTTTTTCGCTACAATAATTCTCTGCACCTGTCTCAAACATATTTTGTTGCTCTACAACCTTTTTCCTGAAGACTCACTTTTTTACTGGTTTTCAAAGGTGGAAAATCTGGACATACTGTAGTTTGATCCGCGACCGAGCAAGGAAGGAGAATGGGTTCAATACCGGGTTGACGTCACAAACTACTTTGCATCACTGTTTTCAATGAACAATCCCAGTGCAAAGTACTTTGTGACGTCAAGCCGTTATTGAAGCTATTCCCCTTCCTTGCTCGGTCGTAGATCAAATTACAGCTGTTTTTTTCCAATTTTGAGAGCTTGTAAATCAGCGGATTTGTTGGAAAGGGTTTTTAAAGCAAAACAACATGTTTGTGACAAGTGCAGAGAATTATTGTAGCGGAAAAGTATTTTGAGGTGATAGGCACTTTCATTACTAGTCTTCCTTGTAGATTAGTATCAGCTAGGAGACTTGCAAATTTCTTAACTGGATCCATGCAGACAATGCTTGTGGTGATGTTGTGTTATGCAGTTACTCTGTGCCTGGAGTCACTGACTTTTCAATTCTGGCTGTAAATTTTCCCAACAGATGGTGAAGGCAATCCAGGTCCTCAGAATCCATCTTCTAGAGCTCGAAAAAGTCAATGAACTCTGCAAAGATTTCTGCCAACGCTACATTGCATGCCTTAAAGGGAAGATGCAAAGCGAAAACTTGCTGCGAACTCCAATGCAGACAACATACTCGCCAGCAGTGAACATCATGAATACAAACGTACAACCACAGACACCAACGACCCCAGTTCAAGCACAACAGGCAACATTCATTCCACAACAGCAGCAGCAGCAGCAACCACAACAACAACAACAACAAATTGCATATTACACAACACCAGTTGTTACGCCATGCACTGTTGCAAATGTTACTCCAAGTGCAAGTGTTATTGGCACTCCAATTCAACAGCAAGTCGCAACAGTAACATATGTTCCCCAAGGAGTTGCTCCTGGACAACAAATAGTTATTGCACAGGTACCCCAGCCAGTTGCTCAGCAAGCTTCAGTCCAGACGACAGTGGCATACAGTTCAGTGCCTACAACAGTGACATACAGCACAGTTCCACCGAGTGTAACCTACATTAATACCCCAACCATTGAAACCGTCACACCCTCACGGCCACAGACAACTTCTTCTGGAGATGAATCGCCAACAGAAATCACTGTTCCATCAAGCGTTCCACTTCCAGCTCTCGACTCTCCTACAGAGGTTACAGACAAGAAGAGAACAAGAAGAGGCGTGCTGCCAAAACAGGCTACAAACATTATGAAGACATGGCTTTTTCAACATCTTGTGGTACGTGAATAATAATATATAAAATTAATTTGTGCCTTGATGTTGAAGTAACTATCTAGAAAATGTACATGTACATGTACTCCAAAAGTTTTTATTGACTGCCAGAGGCCAGAGGTATTCTTTTGTTTGGCTGACAATTAACTGATGGAATTTCCAGTTGATGTACGTTGGAAATTCAAAATTCCGTTGTTATTGTGCAGACACTCAAACAGTTAGGGCTTGAGGCTTTTTTGTGCAAGTTACATGTAGAAAATCCATGAAATATCCTGCAAGTATGATATATGTTGTGGCATAAAAATGGTAAGATACCAGGATTAACTTTGCAAAGAAATGAACTTTTACCTAAACCGCTGTTCTTTTTTAGCATCCATACCCGACAGAAGATGAAAAGAGAGCTATAGCAGCGCAAACCAATTTGACAATTCTACAGGTTAACAACTGGTAAGCCATTAATGTTTATTCTTTTGTGTGCGTGTGTGTGTGTGTGTGTGTGTGTGTGTGTGGCCAAATTTCATGTCATTAATTTACAGCTGGTCAAGGTGTGTTGTCTGGTAAGCACTTACATTTACCGTAAACGCTGGCATATAAACCCCACTTGCACTGAGCTGTAGGATTACAGTTCATTAATTTGAGGTCTGACTCTTTTGAGAGACCTGTCATTCGTGAGATCTGGTTCGACTGAAATAGAAAATGTTCCAAGATGAGAAACTAAGTTGATTAAGTTAAACAAAATGAAAACGTATAAATTATAAACTTAAAGAATTTGCTTGATCCTCTACTGGGAAAAACACAACTGGAAAATTACTTGATGATGTGACACATGCACCAGTCCACAGACTTTTTTTTTTTGTAACTAATATAAACCACTGAGTGACTTCTGTGTGTCACTGTGGAAGGGACAATGTTAGGTCAGTGATGTGCTATTTAAGAGGAAAATACTAAACAATCACCAGAAAATGTGCCATCACAAGAAGCGTGAATTTAACAATTGAATGATTATTAACAAACTTCTGTTGCATCTAGGTTCATCAATGCAAGACGTCGCATTTTACAACCCATGCTGGATGCAAGTAACCCAGAAGGACCCAAAGCAAAAAAATCAAAAATCCAAAGTAGACCAGCTCAGAGATTTTGGCCTGAGAATTTAGTCCCAAGTCAGTTTAGTACTATTCCAATCGCACCAGCACCAGTCACCGTCCAGGCTGTCATGCAAGGAGCCGTCCAAATGCAGACGGTTCCTCATGGTACTGCTGTTGCTGTGCCACCTGGTACAGCATTACCAACGACCATCACCATACCAAATGTGCAAGGAACCACTGTCATCCCAGGCACTGTCACTCTGCAGCAACAAACAGGCACACCGACCACAATGGTTGTTGTCACATTACCATCATCAGCAGGTCACATCAATACGGTAACTGCACCAGAAAGTTCATCAGCTGACACAACACACCAAGCGATAATTGCACCAGTGGTATCGTCACAGGTGGAATCCGTCCCTGTCAGTAGTTTGTCTCCAATGTATAGTAACATTCGACAAAGCAGTCCGTCACTCCAAAACTCGCCTCTACCCACCATGGTTCAAAATGGGTCCATGGGGGGTAGAGAGAGTAATCTTGTCAGCTCCCCACATCACATACCTGCTTCAAGTGTCAGTATCTCGGGTGTTCAAGACAATTTGGTTGGTGTCACTGCCATTTCGTTGGACAATGCTGCAGTCTCCAGAAGTCTTGTGAATTGATAGTTTGAACCAAGACTGTTCATGCTTTGCCAGGTCTCAACAACCCTCCTTTACTAACAACAGCTATCTTGTTTTTATCTTTGAACTGTCAAGACAGATGTCTGTAAATTAATTATCAGTTTTCCTTGCTTTCATTAACTTCGATCATAATTGTGTATTTGCAGAGAAAATAATGCCTGCTCTTAATCTTGTTGTCTTTGACATAAAAAATTACTATATGTTTGATTTGGAATTAGTGCATTCTCAAAGAGGCTTACATTTTATTTCCGTTTGTAATGAATGCCTTAGGCTTTTACTGGTAGCATGATTACATCATTCACAATGCTGCAGGCTAAATGTTTTAAGTTATTTTGATTTTGTCAGTCATGGTGATTTTTCTGTTCATAGTTGATTGATAAGAGTTCAGCGGTTCCCTCTATTGAGGTCATTGGTTTTTGTTACGACATGTATTATTGACAGGTCTATTGGTTGATGTTATAACTGACTGAAAGGTGTCCTTCAGTTGTCATTATGATTATGATTGACAGCAACCTGTAATGCTGGTTAATGTTGGGTTTTGGACGTCAACATAAGAGCGTGCTCAAATGCATAGGAAACAATCCAAAATACTGGTAATGTCTTCATTTATTCAAACAGCAGATTTTCCGAGACAGCTGGAGTTAATAAACCATGCTGTAGTTTGTTTGAGAGCCCATTGTTTTCTCTCATCACATTGAGGCTGAGTTTAAAAAGATTTGATTGTTAACATTTAAATTGAAAATGATAGTTTTTATAGAGAAAATACTAGCATAATGAGGTTATAATTTTATATTGTACATTATTTTAAGATGCTGTATACTGCTGGTAAATTATTAACAAGTGAATAAATATTCATTAGATATTCATGTAAGTATATTTTTGCTGAATTCGAGATGGAACTTTGAAGGCAGAGAATAGTGAAAACAAAAATTATATAAATATTCATTAAAACTTATTAAGGAGAAAACAAGTGTTTGTATGGTATTGAATGAGAAAGGGTATTGTGATGGTGATATCTAACATGATCCAAATTAAAGGGCCTGTGTCGCAAAATAGGCCATTTTATGGTTGTTTGCTCAGTGAGCTACCCTATGAATGGTAGCGAGGCTGCGGGTGACCTTGTATTGATACAGACTGCATTGCTTTTATCATGTAAAATGTGTTGTTGTAATGCTAAGTAGTCTGTATTTACATAAGAAAAGCAAAGAGGCTTGTATCAAAACAAGGTTACCGGCAGCCTCACTTCCATTCGTAGGCCATTTAACTTGGCCACAACTCGACAAGTAACTAGCATCCAGATCAAGCGAAACAAAAAAAATATCTGCTTAAAACGTTGAGGGAAGGTTTGAACAAAACAGCAAATACAAAAGGAGGTAGGGATGGTCAAAATTGAAGATTGAAATCGATTTCTATTGAGGATTTTGAAAACTGTTCAGCCAGAGTTTTTCAAAGTTTATCTCTGTTGTTTGTGACTGTAATCATACATTCCCAGGAGACGTTCTTTTTTTCGTCACAAATCTTTGACTTTGTTGTTTAAAAGTCATTGCTTGGATAACATTAAGTTACGTAGTAAATAATTGGCAAAACTAAGCAAAATACATTGCATGCCCATGAGATAGCCCTACTTTATTTAAGCTTTGGTTTGCTGACTGGATGAAAACAAAACAGCTCTGTGTTTTATTTCTTTAACAGAGATTTTATTTCAAGGCTTTTGGTATGGTCCTAAGGGTACTTACTGTGATTTCAGTCAACTGACCTGGTCAAATCTTTCTAATTTCTCTTTCTTGACCTTGATTCTTCTCCAACATCCCATCTTGACCCAGTGTTACACTCCAGCATCTTTTGGAATACCAAAGTAAGAATTTGCACAGTTTCTACTTCTTGTCTTCTGTCCAGGCAAAAGTAGGTAACAATGTTGCAGATGTGAATGTTTCTTGGTTTGGACACACGAGAAATGCAGCAGAAGCGAGAAAATCTTTCAGAATTGGATTCACTTTCTGGCTTCTTATCAGCAAAGTTTGCTTGCAAAACAAACATTTCCTAATTTAGCCACCCGATTCCCAAGGAAACAGTTTCTGCAACAACGTTTTCTACTTTAGCGAGGCGCCAGGTGGGGTCACATTATTTTGCAATTCATGCCAAAATGATGCTGGTATCAAAGAACAACTGTTGAGCTGGATAGATCAACAGTTTAACTATTGTAGACTCTTATGTAGGTAAGTTTACACATTTGATTGTGAAAAAATATGCTTTCAGCATATAATACTCAGTATTGTCAAGATAATTTATGAGTTAGTAGTAATACACGTAAGTAGTTTTCATTGTAGAAAGTTGTACAAATATTGCCACAAAAATATATCTTCCTGCTATCAATTGTAAAAAATATTTGAACAAATTTGATTTTCTTTACAATTTCTCCACCAAATGTGCTGCCTGAACAATATTATTTATTTTTGTATGGCTACAATTGACAAGGTAAGTCTGTTTTCCTGTCTGTCTTTGTTTTGGTTTCCTTGCCTGTAGTTCCACATTATGAACTGTTAACATTGAAGACTGTTACAAAATATCTTTGCCAAAATTATATTCTAAAAATATATACACACATACATGCATGCATGCATACATATATATATTTATATTAATAGTCATGTATTGACCATATTCTACGTTATCATTCATTACCCTCAGCTATTTTGGGCTACGTAAGGCCAAAATAAACAATTTACTTGTTGTACGATTGCTTTTTGTCTTAATACCTTAGTGTATACCGGTATTACTGATACACCAATCCAATCATCAGGATGTGTTATTTTAGTCACAACAACCAATTTCTTGCCAAACTTGCTTGTCACAGAACTCAAACTTGTCTCCAGGGCTTTGAAGGGTGAAACACGTGAACAGAACCTGCATGAAATGCCTTTGAAGAACTGCGAGGAGATGACAGGACCAGGTTATCAGCTGTAGAATCAGGTGCAGGCACATTGAGAATTGTTGTTCCAAGGCGTGACCTCTCCTGAAATTAAAGCAACAATAATATTGTTAAAATGCTTGTTACCATTTGATACTGTGTGGTAAACTTAGAATTTCTTGACAACCACCACTGCTTGTCAATGAACTTTGCCATGAGATGATGGGTTGGTCAGATAACAAGCAGTAGATATCGCGCCAAAACACCTGCATTTTTCAGTTATCCATCAGTAAGTCTGAAGCAGACGGAGGATGGATCGATGCCATACCAAATTTTACAATAACTCAAAAGTCCCGTGTTTTCATTGGGCCAAAGTTATGGCCCATAAACATGATGTTTTCTGCTTTGCCATGTTGCACATGCTCTCTTGAAGGACAATTACACTGGTTTCTGTAATTTTGTGGAAAAATAAATAAATAAATGACTGTGTTCCTTGGTCTATAATCTTATAGACCATAAAGTACCACCTGTGGTTCCACTTAGGGTTTGAACATTTTATGATGTCATAGACCTCTTTCATAAAATAACCTTTTGTTTTCACGCTAATAAGCCTTTCTCACCTTCCTAGGATGTGCAAAATTCAAAAGAATTAAAACTAATTACCATCACGCAACGTTCGCACATGGACTCGTTTTGAAAAAGAGGCTGACGTGAACTCGCAAATGGCTGGTTTGTTAAATGATTAGCAGGCTAGACCTGCATTTCACTTGTTACTTTCTAAGACAATGTGGTCAGGTGGTTGAGGATGTTTGGAAGTTGAGCAAGTGCACTTCACATTTGAATGTTCACTGGCCAAGTCCTGCTATGGACTCCAGCTGGAGTAGTTTCACAGTAGCCACAGTAAACCCTGCCCTCCAGACAAGACCAGAATTGTTTGCTTGAGAAATGAAGACTCTGTGTACAAGATTGAGATAGGTAGAAAATTGCAAGACATACCTCGTTTGATTTTATGACCAGGGATGCCTGTAAATACAGCAAAACAACTCATTAAATACTATTTGCTGGTAATGCAGATTTCAGTACAAATTTTCAAAGTAATACCTTTAATCCAAATAATTTTTAAAAGGAGCAATATTGGTACATGGTGGAAGCATTTGGCTTCCACCAGTGTGTCTTGGGCTTGATTCTAGGACTTGACTTGGTGTCATGTCAGGGCTGTTGTCTACCTACTCAGCCCCCCCC
>BLFK01000292.1:1484669-1498387 GCA_014634185.1 Astreopora myriophthalma
GCCAAAGAAATTGACGTCCCCCATAGTGGTCAGGAATCCTTGCTTGATGCCAAGACTGTGCCAGGTTACATCTGCGACTTGGTGCGACACAAAACCCAGGGTGAAAGCCACCAACTTTTCTGTCTCCTGTCAAGTGAATTGAGTGACTGCCATTAGGGCGGTTTTCAATTGAGTGTTGAAAGTATTACGCAATTACTTTGGTTCTGGTTCACTCTCTGATTGGATCATTCAAAAGAACTAATCAGATGCAAAACGAAAACCAAGAAACAATTTAATTGCTCCAGGCTTGGCACAAGCTGGGTTTACTTGATTTGCATTCTAATTGGCTCGTAAAACCAAGACATGAATTACCTAACATCAAATAACAAGGGGAGCTGGCTTGGCACAGTGGTGAGAGAGCTCGCCTTCCAGCAATGTGGCCCGGGTTCGATTCCCGGTCTCGGCGTCATGTGGGCTGAGTTTGTTGGTTTCTCTACTCTGCTTCGAGAGGTTTTTCTCTGCGTTCTCCGGTTTTCCCCTCTCCACAAAAACCAACATTTGATTTGATTTGTTCTGATTTCAGTTAATTTGTAGTCTCCCCAATTAGTAGAGCACTCGTGCTCGGCTAGATAACTGGAGACTTGAATAAAGTGATTATTATTTATTATCTCACTTTGTGGTTGGCGTAAGGGTGCATGTATTTCCTTCAGAACGTGATTGGCTTTGTGAGTACTTTGGCTTTCGTTTTACCCCGCTCAAAACCGCTTTACTATACATCTACTTTGACTACTTTGATAGGGTTGAAATGTTATCCGTAAAAATATTGATCAGTATTAAGATGTCATTCATAATTTATTTGTATGGATTTGGGAGCCCATATGTTCATACTATCAATCTACTGCCTTTTTACATATATATTTACTTATCTGCCACACTTGAAATACAACAAAATAAAAAGACGAAGTAACAGTAAAATAATGATGAGGAGGCCTAAAGGGAACTAGAAAGCTTATACAAATTAGACCTCCTCGATAAAAAAGTATGTATATGGTCTATAACAAAGGTATAAATTATGGCATCTGATGCTGAGAAAGGTGGTGCACTAACACTAATGACAGCTTACCCTTACAACTCCAACGAACGTGGACTTTTACTAACAAAAATAGTAGGAAAACAGATATTTGACCAATACAACAATATATTATTAATGATTCTTTCAAAGAAATTAAGTTTTTTTTTCTTAAAAGAAACAGAAGAGTTAGAAGAAATAATATTGGAGATAAGAGAATTGTAGAACTCGGGACCCTGACAAAAAACTGAAAATTGTTTACTGCATGTTAATTAAGCAGTCATAGCCAATAAGATAATGAATAATAGAAAAAACAAAAGTGACGTCAGTCAGTTTATTCAAGCATCAATTCATTTAACACACTGCACCAAAGGTACTTTTTTGAAGACAGTTTCTTCATTGAAAGGGACATGGTGTGGCCGGTTAGCTAGGGCACAAATCAGACTGGACCAGAAAATCATAGTTTCTTTTATGTGGGTGTTTACTGTATTTGTATAAAACAAGGCATCTCCACACACCAAATTGATAAATGGCAACAAATAAATTCTTTTCTCCTTATGCTAATGACCCTCACTAGCCTCTTTAGCATGTAAAACTTGAAAACAATTTTTGCTTTAAAATGAGGCTTGTGAGGGTAATTAGCATAAATAGAAAAGAATACTTTATTATCCGCCCTTTGTGAATTTGGTCTATTATTTTGTAGGTCAGGTAATATTGAGCACATATCTGTAAAATGACCTATCAACGGGACTTCATTATATGTATCTTTCCCTATGGTGACCTGCACTAATGTTTACAATATGAGTGGCAGTGTTGTCTATCGTTTGTACATTTACAAACTTGGGGCAAAGCCAAGAGTTTGTTGATGTGACACAATACTGACACAAATATTGTAAACTATTTATTTAAGAAATGGTCCACGCAAGAACTAGGCAAAAGAACAATAGCCTAGTGAAAGAGCTTCACGTATAGACTTGGCGCATAGAACAATGCTCAAATTTGGCTGTGAGGGAGATGGCCAGGGCATGTGGAAAACTAGGTGAAAACATGTTGTTTATGTCGAAGTTTTCCTTGTTTTTTTTGGCAATTTTTTTATATCGACCAATCAGATTCATCTATTTAATTGAAAATAACAATTAAAACTTAACACCTTTAACCAATTTTGCATTTGGACTGCCTAGTTCTTGGGCGGACCATTACTTAATGTCAGCATTTGGAACTGATTTTCATCCATTATTAATGTGTTACGAGTCACTTAAATGAAGAAAGTCAAACGAAAAGTTTATGTAAATTAGGAGAATTTTGTATCAGATATGCAACCATTCCCTTTGTTTTTTCTTCTCGAATTATTAATGAGTTAAATAAGTAGATTATAATAACGAGCTATGCAACAAACCTCGTCCCACGGCTTCGGGTATTTTCTTCTAATATAATTCACTGTAGCGTTGAGAAATGGAGCCCAATGTGTGTCTTCACCAATGGAATGAAATTTCCCCGAATAGCACAGGTACATGGCATCTGGATAGGGATTTCCAGCGATAAATGCATCTTGATTTTTGAGGACTATCTCCCTATAAGAAGAACCATTCCTTGTGTCCTTGAACCAGTTGATAGCTTGATGAGCAATGTCTACATGTGTGCTCACTCCACAGGAAGACACTCGCGCTGGAAGTAGGCAGAGCAAATAGAAATGCAAGGAGAACGAACGCAAGCTCCTGCACAACACCGCCATGTTGTTGTTTTAAGGGAGCTTATCAGTTACTGCACGACGGTTCGACGAGGGCCAGCGACGGAAAAAAGACGAAAGCAAAAAAAAAAAAAACAAACACGACGGTGCTCGCGGGAAATTTCCCGCCAAATTTCCCGCCAAGTGTTGAAGTCTCTGAGCTCTTGTAGCGCTAAAGTCGAAAAAAATTATCTGCTTTAGATCTATTATACATGCTTCTATAAAAAGGAATTTTTCAGTGAAAGGGAGTTTCTTTTGCTCTACGATGCTCACAAATCGAAAACCCCAGATTTTTCAGCGTTTGAACTACAAGCGATTCGAGCTAGAGGAGCTGACGAGTAGGCTGAATTCCGCCTTAACTGGAACGAAAATGTCAATAGAACATATCTATAAAGACCAAAAAGCTGTAAAAGACAACCAACAGGATTAGTTTCCGGTGTAAACTTTTAAAATACACCAGAACTCAGGGGAAAACACACCTTTGTCGTTTGAAACATGGCGATGCATGACAATGATCCTGGTTGCGCCGGGGTTGCGCCACGAAAAGTTGTCGGCGTGGGACGCTTGGCATCGCACTTGAGGACGTCGCTTGCCTAATCTTACGTACTTTGGTAGGAACGGCAAGTAAGAAGCAAAGATAGAGAGAACGAAAGGTTCACTGTTATGTTCTCACATTGTCGTCAAAACCTCAAATTTGATTATTTACGTTATGGTTTTGCAGATGCATTAAAATGCATGCCGCACGTGCAGAGCGTGCAGGGCTATTTGTTTTCCTCGTTAAACTTGTTTTTTCTCATCAAACTTATTGTTTTGTGCCATTGCCGTTGTCGTCATCGTTGCTTAATTGCTACACTCAAGGAAATGAAGTATATGTCAAAAATTTTAAATTCGGATAAAAGTGATAAAGGTTTCTTGTCGCAATAAAGTAGTAAACCTTCTTTGCCTTCTATTAAGGCCCATGAAGACGTGACCACGAAAAATGAAATTGCTGCAAAGTTACGTTTTTATGTTCAGTTCCGACAAATCCAGCACCTCAATGCAGTTGGTTATTGGCTTGATTTGAATGTATATCATCAAGAGCGAAGAGCCAATTAGGTTAGTTTACCTAATTACTTGGAAGGAGGACTCCAAGTGTACGGTTCCAGGAGGACCATATGTCGTTGGCCTCAACTTTGGAATTGGGGTCTAATGCACGTGCGTAACTCTCAACGTTAGACCGGGAAAGATGGGGCATGCACATAAAAATAGGTTAAACCTGAAGGTGAACGCGACGAAAGTGCGACGAAACGCAAAGGCAGTGAAATTGCCTATTTTTGGCCATTTTGCTAAGGGGATAACCTTACCATTTACACTCACATAACCCAAAATGATAAAAAAGATGACCAAATTTACAGTGTAAAATTCCATGAAAACGAGGTCTAATAGCCCTATAATGGACTTTTCTCAAACGTTTAACGACTCCAGTTTAATTTGAGGGGGAAAGGGCATCTTTAAGAGCGTTAAAGGAAAAGTTCTGGCCATAAACGTATAGGCAGTGAAATCGGCTATTTTCGGCCATTTTGCAAATACGCATGCGCTAATTTTTTAAACCGTCTACTGACACCGGACTTCCGTCTACTCCAATGTATACCACATGAAAGAGAAAATTACTACAATCTCAAATATATATCGCTCGAAATCCTATAATATGGTAACTGGAACTGAGCTGTGAGTACGAAAGGGATCTGTCACATATGGTCTAGGGGCCGACATTTCTCTCCCTCACTGCCGCGTCGGGGGCAGACAGGCTGTCGTGGACGGGTATCTGAAAGCAGCGTATAAGCGATCCGCGGGCCGAAATCTCGGGGAGACTCGTCATGGTACACCGCTCCGGCAACACGTCCAGAGGTACCGCTACTGCTTCAAAGTTTTGGTTTGTTTTACTTTTTTTGATTGACTTCTGCGCATGCGTGAATTCGCTGGTACTCTAATACATGTATGTACCACTTGCGAGACGTAATCATTACATTTAAATGACAAAATGACTTCTTAAGTTATCCCAAGAAGCGGTGAAGCTTGCTATATTGTAAACAGAGAGCTTAATTTTGAAACAGTAAGTGTCGACTAGTGACCAGGCCGGGCGAGGGGAGAAATAAGGGTCTGAGAAACAAAGACGGCAAGAGTTCAAGAGGTCGAGCTAAGGTAAGGAAAGAGTCAATTAATGCAATGATTGGTAGCCTTTTTGTAATGCAGGCTTACACCAGAATCACTGGGTTATGTCGTAGGCAGACGGGGTACGTGGGGTGTGCGAGACACTTCATAGCCGCCCCTCTCCCCTTCCCGCGGACCGTTTCTCGAAAGTCCCGAATAGTTAACCGACGGGCTCGAAAAGCAATTTGTAATCCACTTCTTCTGAAAATCTGGCGTTTGAACATGGTTTCAAGATAAGAAAGAGCAAATTTTCATGTCTTAACACGTCTTCCGTTTCAATTCGAAACCTTTCGGGCCTACTTCGGGTTCCACAGTTCTTTATCTTAAAAACGAAAGCGTTTTCAAGCATGAAATTTTCCCATTCCTTTTTCCTTTCCTACCATGAAAACATGTTAAAGGGCCAGCCTTTAGAATAAGCGGAACGTAGTTTTACAAACGGCTTTCGGACCCGTAAAGTTTTCGGGACTTTTGAGAAACGGGACCCTGGAGACGGGTTTGGTCGGGATTGTCATTCGGTTAGGCCGCACGTATTTAAAACCTCTAATTTCATTGGTTCCCCATAGGCACCTAGGTCAGTCCATTGTTGTCCGGTCGTTCTTTGTCTATCGTTCTTTTCAACCAATTTGAAAGAATGCTTCGCCAAAAACATGTCGCGCAGAAATCCAATTAGATGACTCTATTACCATGTTGTTGTTATTGTTAAACATGATATCTATATGCCAGGTAAAAGAGTGTGACTTTTAACTATTCAATAGTTTAACCACTGCTGGAAGAAAATAAAGTTGTATTTGCCACGACGCGGTTAAGACGGTATAGAAACATCTCCAAAAATGAAGAATTGAAAGAATTCATGCAGGTGATATGATTTTGCTTGGACCGCTTAACTTTCAGATTAATTAAGGAGATTAAATTCTTGCTTTCAACTTCTTCAACTGTGGAGAATGAAGGAAACACACCAGTTTTTCTCTATGCTTGGTTTCTCAAAGTTCTCATCAGTTTTTGGCTTTAATTTATGTGAGGATGGAAACAATCTTCGTTCTTATCAATTATTGGTTTCGCCGAGGAGAGGAAGACGAAGAAGAAAAAAAAAAAAAACTGAGACCATAGTAATGGGAGACCAGAATATGATCCAAAAATTATCTGAAATCCTGTTTCAGAAGTAACAAATCGTTTGCAGGAACGGACAACGTTTATCTGTTCTAGCATTTAGTTTCTTGGATTATTTTTCGAAATAGTTTCAGAGAAAAAAATCCTGCGCCGGACGAAATGATTGGGATTCCTTTAGGGTGTCACTACCGGTACTGATCAAGTTAGGATCTTCTTTCTGTAACCACTTAAGGCTTGTATCTCTTTTCAATCCAGTTTCGTCCTTTGCTCATTGACCGTTGGACAACCAACCATTTTAAAAGCTCTTAATTCGAGTGATCTTGAAGTGAGCTTATTTATTCGCACGTGTTCCAGCTGTGGTTCTCAAGAATATTTCCGGTTTTGTTTAAAACCTGGGAGGTCGAAGAAAACAAGGCAATGCTCTTTTCATTTTCTTTGATCACGTTTTGCCGAAGATAACATTTAACCTGGTGACGAATCCCAGTCGGGTTTTTTTGGTCTCCGAAAAAACGTGCCCCTTCACGAAAAATTGTATCTGCTGCCAGAATCTTTATTTTTTTCTTTGTCAACATCGCATCATGCTTAGACAAATGTGATTTAAAAAATAAATGGGAAGTTTCCTGTCGGTTCAAAGAATTAGAGATTTTTGCTCTAACTTTGTTTTGGACCCCGATCAAAGAGGTAAAATTAAACAGCTTCATTATTTTTTCAGCCGTCTGTGACGTAATAGAGAACTGGGAACTCTGGGGAGCGAAAAACAGGAAGCGATCGGAGTGAAATTCTAGCAGGTAGAGGGTGAAGAATCTACGGAATATCGCCAAATGGTTTTGGTTGATTCCGTGTGGTTTACAACCTGTTCTGTTCGACCGCAAGTTGCCGCGAAACGCAAGCAGATTGGAAATTTGCTGGAAATGCAACTTATGAATTATTAACTAATTTACATAAGGCGCACTTTGGATAGACGAAGAATAGGACTATTTTTAAGTCTGTCTCTCACATGACTTTACAAAACACCGAGGAACGATACCCGGTAATTGCAAGTGGTTGTTGAAGCCGATGGAAAATTTTATCTCTGGCCGGGCAGAGAGCTACAAAACAGCTATCAAATGCTGTGGAGGAGAAGAAACGTGTTCCGTTGTCAGCAAAGATTCGATGCTGGAGGCTGGCGAGTATCTTGAACGTTTGAGTTTCTGGAAGCGGCCGAGACAGAAAGTCGACTTGCAGTTCCATGATATTACTTACAGTGTAAAGCAAAGCCGAAAAGGTGAGCGTAGTTTATCTCCTAAGGAAAATTGACAGCCATTCGCGCAAATTCGCCGTAGATTTAATTCAGGCGCTTTGCTCGAAGTGCGAAGCGATACGTGGGCACATTGGATGGAACAAAAGAAGCGAATGTGAAACGTGTACATTTTCCCTTATTCGAACAGCTGAAACCTAACATTTCTATAGAAATAAAATGGTTATTTATTTCTTTTTGTTTGAATACACCTTTCTTAGTTCGGCGACGATCTGTGAAAGTGTGTTATTTTTTTGCGAGATGTCAACCAGGCGTGACGAGAAGAACACTTCAGGAATATTTCATATGGCCGACAATGCAGGTGGAAAGCGCGAGACATTCCTCCTCGGTTTTGTTTTACGGATTCTTTAAACAGTGCTAATTCACAAACTTCGTAATAAAAGTTTTGCATGATAGAGCATCGATCCAAATATCGACCGAACATCCTGTATTTTCGCGCGAGGTAAGCTTACTAGTACGTACATCTTGTATTTTTGGTAAACCAAAGACGTGTGCAATATGGTAAAATATTGCCACTTCCCATTTCCTCAGTCGTTCAGCGTGTCTGTAATTTATTGATGTGGTTTTATTTTTTACGTGCGCACATCAACAGCCAAATGTCAGGATGGAAAGTAGAATGTTGTTAAGCGCAAAACGAAATTGAATCACCATTACCTGCTGAGAAGATTTCGTTCGAGTCGGTGCATAGAATTTGCGATGTTATTGCGGTATTTCCGTGACAAGTATTTTTTGCGAGCTCCGGGGTTAGGCCCCAACTGGGTATCGGTTAAAATCTACTTTCTATGCCAGAGAACGAATTATTGAATTTTAAGTCTAGTCAGACTTGCTGTGTTATCATTTATTTTCATTTTTGTAGCGCAAATAATATTATTCACCAAGAATTTGATTATCCTTCTATCAAATGATATATGTAATCAACAGGCGAAGAACGGGAAATTTTCATACAACCGTTGTTTATTTCTTGTACGTTGCCTTTAGAGCTTCTATTGTACATCAAAATCGGTTTGGTTTTAAGACTATAACAATAATACTCCCGATTTGGGTTCATGATCAATGACACTAAAGTCAACAAAGTTATACAAACAACTTTTCCTGGAGATGAAGTCAGGAAAAAGGTTTGGTTTCACCAGTAAATTTACCGATGTTGTTTGCGTTTAAGAGCTACTAGGGTAAAATATTTTCATCTCTATACATACAGTGGTAAGCATAAGCAAATTTAAGTTTTAACGCTATGTAAACTAGACCTGCAGTACAAAGAGGTTAAAAGGCCCACTAAGACGACTATTGCTGCAAGCATAAACTCTTTTCCCTTCTAAAATCCATGTAATGAACAAAGTTCAAATGTTTTATGCTCCCTACTTGAAAGCTTTTATCCACTCAAATGGTGCTGCATTTGAGTATTTTTGTGATCTTGTATGGAATATGCAATATTGTCCACTGTAGAAAAAAATATGTATCCATGAACCTCTTTAGAGCTTAGATGAAAAACTAAGAATGGTATGAATTGTTGGAAACTTGAAGTCTCGAGAATTGCTTTCAGTTTTTGCAATTATCAAGTAGAAAATTAAATTATTTTAAATTACAAGGTAATTAGGATAAATTGGTTAATCCGTATTTCTTAGTTCATAGTTAAGGAGTAACAATATTTCAGGGGTTTTAATAATTTTTGAAATAGCTGTCCACGGTAGCCTATTGTACGTGGCAGTTTGACAAGTTTATAATATAATTTTTAGTGAAAATCAAGATAAACTAGCCAGCAGTGACAGGCAAAGTAGGCGGTGCTATACTGCCGGACTAACCAGCTTCTGTTGAAACCCCTGAGTGCAAGCTATTCGTGATGGATGCCAGGATTATTGTTGACTCATTTAAGTCTACTTTCATCCATTGCCAGACTGCTAAGCAAAAAGTGACACATATCAGGATCGTTTGCGTGATATTTCTTCCATGTAAAACAAGAGGACAATAAGAAACTGTTACAGTTACGAAAAGTGATAATTTAACAATGGACTCTCGCTATCACTTACATTTCTAAATTGCTAGTGTTAGTTGCAAAACACTCCTTCCAACTGCATGTTTAATGTCTTCGATATGAGGCAAGCAATTGCATGTTCACTACGAGACAAGCTTTTTAAGAACACAAAAGAATTTTATTTACAGGTGAAGTGTGATATATTTTTTAATATGTTCGGTGTGCAAGTTTTATGGATATCTCAACAATCAGTGGTCATATGTGATGTTGGGTATCATGTTCCTATCTATCATGGGAATCCAAGATGCTGATTGGTCAATTGAGGAAGTAAACATTCTGAAAAGGTCACAAACAACCCGGCAACAAGTACACCAAAAATCTCACCATATTTTTAGCTTTCCCATTCTACTTTGTGGTTTTGGTTCAAAGCAATGCAGTTTTTGTAAGACCCGTTGTTTAAAGACTCAGTCCTTCACCTGGTCAATTTTCCAGGTGTTACAAGAAGACCTAAGACCCCAGTTTTAGTTTTCAAAAAATAAAAGAATAAAACAACACTGCACTCTTTTTTGTTGTTGCAGTTTTTGCAGTTTTTTGCAATGTTGTTTTAATGACACAAATAATAAAAAATAAATAAAAATTAAAGAAGATAAAAAAAAAAAAAAAACACTTCACAGTCATTGTTTTATTTAATATTATTGTTTTAATTGAACAACAGCACACCGGTTGTAATACAGTGCACCATTGCCAGATTAAACAAAATACAAAAAAAGATTACCATGTAATGTTTTATTTTTTAACCCGCAATTTTCACTGTTTAAAAGGGGTCTTAGTTTTTAGGTTTTAGTTTTGAAGGGTCTTAGTTTTCCTAAAAAGAGCCTTTTTGTCTACAAGCTGAATCTGCCAGGTAATTAAGACCGGCAGAAATGGTTTCAACATTTGTTTCAACATCCATTCCATTTTGTTGAACACTGTTGAAGAGTGTTGAATGATGTTGAACACAGGGTGAGCAAACGGTTTCAACATTTGTTTCAACGCTTTTGTTTCTCACCTCACCTTAGTAACAACCACGTCTTGAGAAATAGCAGGTACTACGCCTGCACTTATTTGATAATTGTTGAAAGAACCATGCAAATGGCTTCAACAGCATTCAACAAAAGGAAATGTTGCGTGGATGTTGAAGCAAAGTTTAAACCATTTTAAACTTTTTCAACATCGTTTTGATTTCGTTTCCAATATTTCATCATTGTAAAAAAAGGGTGGCAAATGGTTTCAACATAACCATTCAACAAAATCGAATGGATGTTCAAACCGTTTCCACTGGCCTTCAGACAGCATTTGCGCTGCTTTTCATGTCAGTGATCTGGAAGAACAAGAATAAATAATGCTATACTGACAGATTGATTACAATCACTAGATTTCAAGGAGTTCATTATTTAGTAGGTCAATTGTATTGCTCAATATAAATGAAATAATGGAGGGTGAATCCAATTGTTTCAAAGTGCATTCACACATTGACTCTTGATATTTTTTTCTCTAAATTCCAAAAAAGAGCTTAAATAGTAAAATAAACAGGTCAACATTTATGGTTTTCTTATCAGGAGATTTGAAACCTACTTGTCAATTCATGATTGACATTAGCCAGTAATGAAAATACCACATTGACCTTGACCAAGATTAACAGGCATAATTTTGGCCACTGGACTTTGCTTGCAAAAGCACCATGTTGCATTCCACGGCAAATTATCTATATCAATGCAGTGATGTTTCCAAAGAAATTTGTCTAGATTTCAAATACAAATCTTTCCACTTTGGAATTTGGCTATTTTAAAAAGGTATGCTTTATCTTGTAACTGCATGGACTTGAATATATAAGTAACATAGTTGCTGTATAAGAGAGTGGTCCAAGATGCACGTAGACAGGAGAGATGTGGCTAGATTAAGCAGGCAAGGTTCTTGTCAAGTAAAAACTGAAACCGGATATGCCAAAAAAGAAAATAATAATAAGCCCAGGCTGTTCGATTTATTTCCCTTGGTTCATAGGACTTCATTTGTATTGAGAGACAAATACATAAATTGTGGCAAATGTTCAAACTAAAGCAGTACTTTACCAGTAGGGTGTTGTTTGTGTGAAGAATTCTTTTAGCTGTAATCTGAGACCAGAATGTGCCCCTAAGGGCAAGTAGGTAAATTGATATTGTTCCAGTACTGTTAAAAGTATGCCGGTCGGACTGTTCCATAGATTTGTTAACTAATTTTGCTGGCATGGTTATCACATGTAGAGCCGTTGAATGCTCTGTAAATTAGTGGAGATTTTGCTTTTAATTGTTGTATCTTTATATATCACTTTAATGTTGATTAATTTAATACCAGATGTATATCAGTTTGTGGGTGGCGTTGTCAGCCCATTTATGACAATTTCATGTGACCTTAATTCCGATTAGAGCTGCATTTCATTTCTCTAGATGCCTCTAGGCTGTGATATCCCATTCACATGCAAGGTCGCATGATAAGGACAAGTTAGAAAATTTCTTGGAAAATCAGACATTTCTTATTTAATTAATTAATTAAGGCGGCATTTTACAAGTAATTTGACTTGTGAATGTAATGTAAAGAATTCTTTCAGCAGGATTGTGTTGATCAGACTTGCATGTAAATTGATATAAAATGGTTCCATAGAGTTAAGAGTTTTGGTGCTCAGATTTGCTTATTTGCAGTATGGCTCTTTTGTTAACTTTTGCAATAAAAAAAAAAAATTGTGTGCACATGAATATGTTCAGTAATGTTTTTTATTTTAAAAAAAATTTGTTGAGGCATTGGCTTCAAGAACATTGAGTGCTTTTGCAGAAAGAGAAGGGGAGAGAGAGATGTATCATTATATACAGTGATTAAATGCTATGTTAATTAGTGGCATTATAGTTTCCTCTTGCTATATCTTTAGATAACGGTTGATTCATTTTAGATCAGACATAATGCAAAATTATGATTAATTTGTGGGTGACATACCAGGCCTGTTTCAATTTCATGTGACCAAAGCTCTCATTACATTTGCATTTTATCCGTCTGCATGCTTGCCGGTCATGATCGTAATTAATCACATGCAAGGTGAGCATGATAATCACAAGAAAAATGCAGTCAAGCAGGGTTCATACAGATCATGGAAAACCTGTAAAGTCATGAAATTTTAGGATTTTCGTTTCCAGGACTGGAAAGTTGTGGAATTTAATAGTCCAGTTTCGAATTCACCAAAACCGCTGGATAAAAGTACAAAAGGCACATCTGCACAGGGTTAACCTCGACCTGAAGCATACTGGCGAGAATTCTTACACTTCTGTGTGTTGTTCTCTTTTATTATTCAACACTTTCTTGCTGGTATTTATATATTTCTTCAGGTTGAGCCTAACCCTGTACAAAAGTGCCTTTGTTTTTTTTTATCCAGCGGTCTAGGTGATTCGAAACTGGACTATTGTCAGTCATGGAAAGTTATGGAAATTATTAAGTTTTTCATGGTAGATGTATTACTGCAGATGTGGAAGCAAGAGCAAAATAAGATAAAAGCAAGTTTTGTCAGAAAATACCCAAAAAATAAGGATAATTTTGGCAAGATTTTCTCAAGTGACATCTAAACTTTAGATCATGGAAAAGTGGAAAAGGTCGTAGAGAAGGTGATGGAAAGTCATGGAATTTGAAAAGCTTGAAGGACTATGAACCTTGTAGAAAATGAAACAAAGGATTATCACATGTTTTTTAATAATCTTGCTGGCAAATTGTCAAGAAATCAAATGCACTTGTAATTTGCATGACTAAGACTGTTTTTCTTATGAAATTGTAAGGTCCATCCACCTTAGTGTGAGGGGATCAAGAATGCCTTTTTGTAGTGCTAATGATTTCTCAGATGATTGTGTTTTAATGTAAATGCTGCATGCTTTTTTTTAAAAATTGGTTTTGATTTCTAGTTAGATATTTTAAATGACAATTCATGGCCGTAACATGGTCTTCAATAAACAGACTGCATTATTAATTTTGGTTTTCACTGATTTAAAGACATCTTTTAGCGTTTTAAAGTGAGGTCAAAGTAGCATGACAGAGCCCCTTTAAACTAAAGAGAATATAGCTTAAAACTAGGCCTTCCAATGAAGAATGTAAAATATTCCAAGTGAAACTCAAACCAGGAAACGATTTAATCACTGGATTAAATGCGGAAATTCATGGGTTAGGCACGTGAGAATTTGACAGTTTTCATAATTTGTATTACCTGTCCCTTGTAAAATGAGAAATTTTGATGTTTTGGTCCACTTTCGTTGGGTATCCATCCCCTTGCAGACACTAGATACCGTGACGTGTTTTAAATTTTTGATATGCTGAGATGAAGCAGGAAGGAAGG
>BLFK01000292.1:1512433-1526069 GCA_014634185.1 Astreopora myriophthalma
AAAAATGATCCTGTTTATTATTTTTAAAAACCTTTCATTTTAGCCAATCAGTTTTGTTTAAATCAATCCAGTTTCGCAAGAGTAGGATATATATTTCAATTTGTGTAGATTTGTTGTCTTACTTCATCTTTGGGAGAGAAATCTATTAAAAACCTGGGCGAGAAAAGCTGAGAAAGTGTGGGCCTGTTAACCTCATTTCCCACATTAGTCTACTCCGATGGTAATAAAGTGTTTTTCTGTTAGGTTCTTGATACAATTTTAATATATTGATAGAAAAGGGGCTTTAGATCAAAAATGCTTTTGAGCGTTTTCACACGAAATTGACTAACTCGTCATGCAAATTTATTCGTTTGATGGCCGCTGACCACCCGAGTAAAAACGCTCAACTACTGTATTCATACTGTCTTTCTTAATCCCGATTGGTCGGCCTGCAGTACACAGTACAGTGACTATAGCTGTATTTATGGCGTTCAGTTCTTATCTGAGAGCAGTTTTCAAAACGAGAGCTGAGTGCTTCACAGGGAAGCAAATAAAATCCTTTAAATCAGCGGTTTCACCATCACTGTCAACATCCGGGTCTCACTCAGTGGGATCGTCACAGTTCCGCCGCTCGGGTATTTCCTTTCGTATATGGGGAAGTCGGTGCGAGCGTGACAGCCACCATGTACAATCTTCTCTCCAGTCTTTACGAAGGTCGAGGGGAGAATATTCTGCCGATGTAAGCGCGAGTCGATAGCCACATATACTATCACCGGTATGTTAACATCAAAGGTGATCGTTGTCTCGTCATTTGGGCCTCGGAGATGCGTCAATCCGTAGTACTTCGGGGGTATATCAACCATCGTATAGCAGTTCCGGTTGGTGGCAAACTTTTCCCCCTCTCGTACCATGCTGATCTCGCGCGGGGTGCCGGGGAAAGTGACTTTCAGCTCTGAATAGGGACGAACTTGATAGGCGTTGACTCGGAGAAAGATACCTGTCATTCGAGAAGAGCTGAAATTCACTATCACCAAACCAGGACCATGGACTTTCTTGCTTCTGTAGATCGGAAATTTGACTCTCGACGGTTTGTGACAGCCCCCTAACATCACCAAGTCTCCCGTGTTTTCGTAGTCATCTCCGTGGATATACGAATTGCGTGAATCGACGGCGAGATAAATGATGACCGGGATGTTAACTTTGAATATTATGTTCCCCTTTTTGTCATTCGGGCCTCGAATATGTGTCAAGCCATGGTACAAGGGTGGGACATCTTCCCAAGCGTAACACGGTCTATTTGTGGCGTATTTCTCTCCGTGCCGTAGCATTGCTATCTGCAGTGCTCCGTACTCCGTCACTGATAGGTCTGATGGCTCATGTTTTGCCTGAACCCCGTTGATAATCACAAAAATAACCAAAGAGTTAAAAATCCATAAATTGGCCATTGCGATGAAGCCTTTCCCCGTCAGTTTACAAAGTCTTGGCCACTCTGACGTTTTTATAGCTCTGTGTTGTTGAGAACACACCCGTTGACTTTTATAGCACCAATCAGTGCAAACGAGCTGAAATGAGCTGAATGTAATTGACACTAAGAAAATCTTCAACACGTTCAAACTTGAAGCACAGTTGATTGGAAGTTAGAGATTACGCGGAAGTTAGAGATCACGCGCTTACTGCATGACGAAAAAAATATTGTGCGGTGCTTGACGGAAAAAAGATGGAAGATAGGATGCAATAGCAATGTAACCTTTTGGTATCTTACGTCAAAGAACGAATATAGAGACAGAGACGTGTGATTTCATACAAATTCTAGAAAATCTGCAATTTCCGCGAAATTTGAAGGGACGTAAGAGGATTTATAATTCCAGTTTACGGACGTCATACCTCCAAAAAAGCGATTACAACCAACCAAGCATGACTTTTCTTTGTTTTGGATGTCCCAGTGCGTAGCTTGCCATCCAGCAGGGCTGATTTTGTATCATGTGACAGTTTCGTGCAAAAGAGCCCATCAATAAACCAGGTGCTGAGCAAAGAGATCTTTCTCCGATATATTCTGTGCCCGTTTTGAATACCTGAATAATGGTTTTGGATGACGGATTGATGGAAGGGGAGGGTGATACTCCTACTAGCAGCAAGTGTAGAAGGAATCAGGCTTATATCTTAACGGGGCCGGGAGAAGGAGGAATTCTGAAGGATTTTTATGGAAAGACGACGATGTGATCTGGGAACGACAATATGTGCCCGCATGTCTTGTCGTCAGCGACCTACATCCGGGTTCTTAATTACAAAAGCGATCCAAGATGGAGGAAATAGGCATTTCTGTTCAAAGTCAGGTTGGTTCTTTTACCTTTATCTTATAAAGTTATAAACTGTATATTTACACAAATTAAGGGCGTATGGGGTGTTTCCTTAAATAGTAAAGTCACTTGCGTTTAGGCTTTCATCTACTTCGGTCTTTTTCTTGATTCTTTCGTTGTCAATTATCTGAAATTGGAATTAATTTTGCCTTGTCACGTTGTCAAACAATTTTCATGCAAAACATTGTCGATAAGTAATGTTCTTAGCCGTAAGATTTGAATTCAAGTTTAAATACCAGGACATACTGGTAGTGGATAGAAGCAATCGTCTTTCTGACTGTCTTTGTTGATCGGCCATGCTTTAGTAGTCGTGCTTAAAAAGGCTCTAAACGTTTGACCAATCTTGGATTTCCTAAAACGATTTTGTAAGGAGTGGACTGAAACCAAACAGTCTGGATGTTGATCAAACGTTTAATGCACCTATCAATGTTAAGCCCCAGGTGGGGGGCTGACCCAGGGGAATTTGGCATTTTCAGGGAAGCAGGCACCTATACACTGTCAGATTCCCCACCCTGGGCAGCCTCAGACCAAAAATTAGGCACCTTAAAATTGAGCAAAAGAACAATATTAACCAGCTTTCGTATTCGATCAAGCATGTGCAATGATAAAGTGGAAAATTCATGAATATGTAGACATATACAAAAAGCAATCACAAGAAACAATAGAAGGAAACACTCTTCTACATGTGAATACTCCAGCAAATCCTGAAAGAAGTGATGGTCCATATTTACGAAAACATAAGATGGATTCACTTACCTCTCTTTCACTATTGGTGCAGGGATGGTGGAGTGTATTTAGAACTGGAGGGCTTACTAGTGATTTCGGTTTGTATCAGCAAATCCTGTGATTCGCTGATTGGCCTTAACCAGTCTAAATACAGATATTATTATCATTATTATTATTGTTGTTGCTATTGTTATTGCTTCTTAGCACCACTGAATGGTTTATTTCCTTTTGCATGAAATTTGGTTCAAGTTGTTAATTTTCCAAAAAGTAACCCCAAGATCGTTACACACATACATGTAGGTAGGGTTTGCATGGATCCATCCAGGTGGGCCATGCAGTCCAGCTCCTGTAAAGTTTTTTTTTCCCTTAACAATTATGTCACCAAAAAAAATACAATGTCATTGGCTTTTTTTTCTCATTTGGAACATAAGATTGAGGATCAAATTGTATTAACTATCTTTGAGCATTACGTGTTTTATTTCATACTTTACTATTATTACAATGGGATACTGTCGTAAAGAAGGTGGTCAATTTTAAACCCAGCGATCGAATGAAATTGTGATTTTATCAGTAATGGTGCTGGCATACTTGGAAACAAATCTGAGTGCTCCTGACAGGAGTCAAGCCCATGAACTTCCAGTTACTAGTTTGGATGCGCTACCACCGAGCTACAGGGAGATAGGATGTTCAACTAGGATCTGGTGGAAATTCTTGCAAGATTTAGCTTAACCGTTTCCTGCCCAGTGACAAGTAAAATCGTCTGGCATTAGCCACAGTAAAAATCTACAAGTGGCACTCTTGGGCCTTAATGGGTTAATGGCCTAGCTCCCACGAGTCATTGTAGCTCAGTGGTAATTATTAAAAATTATAATTAAAAATAATTAATAATAATTAATAATAATTAATTAATATTATTTTTAATAATTATTAAATTAAAAATAATTAATAATTAATATTGGTTATATGTTCAACTTCTGTTAGGAGCACTCTGACTTTTTTTCGAGTATGCCCACATCATTACTGATAAATTCATTTAAATGGGGTTACTGTTGCTAAAGCTCTTTTTACCTTGGCCAGGATTCAAGTCGCCCAACGACTGCTGCAGGCAGTTCACTATCCACTTTAGACCCAGATGTAGATGATCTTTATACGAAATACAAGAAGCTTCAAAAGCAGCTGGAATTTCTAAAAGTTCAGGAAGAGTACATCAAAGATGAACAGAAGAATCTCAAAAAGGAGTTACTTCATGCCCAAGAGGAAGTAAAGAGAATCCAGTCTGTTCCTCTGGTTATTGGGCAGTTTTTGGAGGCTGTAGATCAAAATACTGGAATTGTTGGTTCAACTACAGGTAATTATGGTTGTTTCAATGTAATATAGGGCTAGCAGTTTTTTACTCAAAATTTGAAGTCATCTTTGCTTGTTGCATGTGGTTTATTCCTTACATTTGTCATGACTTTTCTTTATTTTAGTCCTCATTAAAAACACACACACACAAACATCCCTACAAAGATCCTGTACATGTGCAAGAAGCAACTATGCAGGCTTGTCATTAAACCCAGCTTGTTCTTTTAGTGGTCAAGCTTTCAAAATACTATAAACTGTAAAACTACTTTCTCAGCCATCTTTGTTGCTCTCTAGGTTCCAACTACTATATCCGCATCCTCAGCACTATTGACAGAGAGCTGTTAAAACCAAGTGCGTCCGTAGCTCTTCACAAGCATTCCAATGCACTTGTGGATGTCCTTCCTCCGGAAGCTGATAGTAGTATAGCTATGTTAACCGCTGATGAAAAGCCAAATGTGGCTTATGCTGATATCGGTGGAATGGACATTCAAAAGCAGGAAATGAGGGAGGCAGTCGAACTTCCTCTGACACATTTCGAGCTCTACAAGCAAATCGGAATAGACCCTCCCAGGGGTGTGCTTATGTACGGTCCCCCTGGGTGTGGCAAAACCATGTTAGCTAAGGCAGTTGCCCATCATACGACGGCAGCTTTCATTCGGGTCGTAGGCTCAGAGTTTGTGCAAAAATATCTTGGTGAGGGACCAAGGATGGTCCGGGATGTGTTTCGGTTGGCTAAAGAGAATGCACCAGCTATAATATTCATTGATGAAATTGATGCTATTGCTACAAAGAGATTTGATGCTCAAACTGGAGGTAAGTCAGGGCTTGAAGTAAAACAAATGCTCTGTCGCCTTTTGGTGCCTAAGTGGCGAAAAATAGTTGCGAGCAGTAAATGTTTAGTCACCAGTTTAAATTGTATCTACTATAATGCTTGTTATACGAAGTACCTTCGTAAAATTCCTCACCCATGGTAAAAAGGGGAATGGGCAATATTGCATTCACAGAAATTAACATCAAAAGATAACAGACAGACTTTGTTTATATAAGCTTGCTCTTTTTTTTCTCAAGATGAAAGTAAAACTATACAAGGTAACATACTTTTGGACTTGACCCATTTCATTTAATTTAATTAAATCAATTAATTTAATTTATAGTATAATTTATAATTTAATTTAAACCATAGAAAAATATAGTTGCCAAGGTAGCAAATAGACCAGGATTTTTAGTTGTCAACAAGGAAATGTTAGGTGCATTAGCATCTGTATCTGTCACAATTTCGAGCCCTGTAAGTAGATAGATTGATAAGGCTTTGAATGCTGGCTTTCAGGCAGGTGTTGAAAATGGATAGACCATTTTATGCATCAGTGGGGGTCCTCTTGCTGGTCAAAGGGTTACATGTAAGCTACAAAGTTGCAGTAGCAGTCAACATAAACATCCCTGTTAATCAAATGAAGGGCTCTGGCAAAAACTACCTAATTGACTTTTGTGTGGTTTTTAGGTCATTTGGCAAAGTCACTGCCAGTTTGCACCGAATCAACTGCACTAAAATGACGGGGTGAACTTCCCCATGCTATGTGCCAAAAATTAGGGCAATGTATTTTCACATTTTTTGATGGGTTGTAGCAGCCTTCAGGTTAATTTCTCCTAGATTCTCCTTCAAATTTACTTTATACTACCCTCCTGCTACTTCAGTTCTTAGCCAAAACCTTGGACTGGGCATCTTGTTTGTAAATTCTCCCTTCTAGTAACATATACATGTATATCACACCTACCAAGAACGGTAAGGATTAATATGTATGTATGTATGTTGTTATGTTGGCTTCATTAGAGGGTCAAAGTAAATGTTTGTCGGGAGCAGTAAAAGTGAGATTTGTGCATGTGAGACTCTCATTACTCCATTTTCTGTATTCATCCTTGTTTTAGCTGATAGAGAAGTTCAAAGAATATTGCTAGAGCTGCTCAACCAGATGGATGGCTTTGATCAGAATGTTAATGTTAAGGTAACTATGCTTTGCCCAGAAATTTGTATTCACTAAAGAGTTAATAGGGAGATCAAGGGTACATTTTTTGGGGACTATTCTGTCTATTGTTATTCTGGTTTAGGATTAATAAAATAACAGGAATAAGGTTTTCAAAAAAAAACAAAAACAAAACAAAAACAAAAACAAAAAAGCATTCTCCAAAAAGAGATTGGGTCTTGCAGAGGTGACTTGAGAACTAACCGTTGGAATAGTCTCAACACGATTAAGAGTGACACTTGGCAGCCGTGCACAATGTGGGCACCAAAATAATAATAAAAAAACAACAACAACGCGTATTCTGTGTATTCTGAGTTAACCGTATTCTGTTTATTTCGTTCATTCTGCTATCGTGAGCAGAATGATCGGAATACTACGTGTATTCTGTTCGTTCCGAAACGGAACAAGTCCAAAAAGAACGTGGAAACTGACCATTCTGTCTATTCTTATTCTGGAATACATGTAGTCCCCCCAAAGTGCACCCTACATGTAAGATTTGCATTTACATGCACAGCAAATGTCTGGCTGGAGTTTGCTGTTTGCCTTAAATCAATCAAGCTTATTTGATGGAAGCTGATTTCTTGCATATCAGTCACAGCTGCCAAGCAAGTATTAAAAAGAAAAAAATTAAAGTAAGAGTATTTTTATCATTTTATGACAACCAGCAGCCTGCTGTTTGCCATTTGCTGTTGACTGCAAGCATGAATGTTAAAATGTCTTTAAGTACATTCAGTACATTCAGGCAATCACCAATTATTAAATAAGATTAAATTATTATTTAATAATTTGTGATTGCCTGAATGTACTTTCTTGGAATTGTCTGATTTGTAAAGACTTAACGGGGTTTTCACGTATTTCTCACTTTGAACATTTTATTATGACATCATTTCTATGGTCTATAAAAGTACAGACCATGAAGAACTGTTGTTGACTTGATAAGAGATCAGGGCGGAGATTTTTAGAGTAATTGATAACTGAGTTTCCTAGAAGCGTGTTTCCCCTCGGAATTTTTAAGAGCTTGAGTCAATTTTCCTCAAATTTGTTCAAAACTTAGGAGGTGTCCACAGGATACTAAAACAGCCCTTTAGCTAAAGCGAAGGGCTATGTTTGCATCTTGAGAAACTTTTACTTGTTATTTTGACATTTTCATATCACTTGGTTTTTGCGGGGCTTGTTGGTGCTGATTGTTGATGTGACTAAATCCAACAGGTAATCATGGCAACGAATCGTCACGACACGCTCGATCCCGCTCTGCTGCGTCCTGGGCGACTAGATCGTAAGATTGAGTTTCCTATGCCTGATAGGAGACAAAAGCGGCTTATTTTCTCCACCATCACTGCAAAGATGAACCTCTCTGAAGAGGTGGACTTAGAGGATTGTATCCTTTTGAGCAGAGTACAGTTAAAGGAAGAAAAAAATATGGGGGAGGAGTACTGTATGTGGATAAACCTCTCACTGCTGAGTTGGTGAGAGCGTCGCACCGGCATCGTGAGGTCACAGGTTCAAACCCCATTGAAGTCCTGAATTGTTTCACGCTTCTCTACACAATTGCTAAAATTGCTTCCATAACTGCGAGGATCATAGCTTCATTTGATTAACCTCTCATTGTGTGAAAACCCTTGCTTCCAATAGGTCACTTTTTGTTCACTGTTTATGGAAACCACTCTTCTACGTGGCCCAACACCCTTAAAAAAATTACATTGATGCAGTCTTAATGTCTTCCAAAGTGGATTTTGCTAAAAAAAATAACATTCATTTACAGTGTGTTAAAGAAAAAAAATGTAGATAGAACAGAAATAACTTATACCAAAGATTGAGGTGATTTAATTTTTCTGTGTACCCTATAGCATAATTGTTTGATTTTGAGCGAGACTTTTCATATGACATTGTGCTTTGTAAGGAATAATAAAATTACTGTATTGTCAACTGATGGAAGATAAATACAGTACAGTCCTTGACTTTGTTGACATCAGATGTTGCAAGACCGGACAAAATTAGTGGTGCAGATATCAACGCCATTTGTCAAGAGGTGGGCCAAAGTAATCTTTTAAGTTGTTGCATAAAAAATTACCTTATTTTCAGTTTAACAGATAATGATGTAGTGGTTTTCAATTAAATGTTGTAGAACAAAAAACATCAATGAATAACATTGCGACTTGGTCACTCTTGTTCTCCTGCGCTTGGTGCCGGCTGCATTGACTTCCTTTACGTTTTGATGAGCTGGTTGATGTGAACAACTCCATTAATCTTTTTTGTGATTGGCTGAAAGGTGTATTTTCTTCAGAACGTGGTTGGCTCTGTAAGAAGTTTGGTTCTGCTTTTACGACTCTCAATTGAAAACCATTCAAATTCTTATGCAATCAAGAATTTACAAGTAAAGGGCTGACCTGTGTACTTTTACATTTTTCAGGCTGGAATGCAAGCTGTAAGAGAAAATCGTTATGTAATCTTAGCGAAAGATTTCGAGAAAGGTTACAAGAATAATGTGAAGAAAGACGAACAGGAGCATGAGTTTTATAAGTAGTCAACATGTACGATGTGTCAAATTGTGTTAATTATTTCTGTGAATAAACACTGCTTATTGTGATGATTGCTAGTGAGTTTTTTTGTCTAGTTTGTTGGTAAGGTTAGGGTTGGAGGGAATTTTGTGTCGCAGTTTCTCAAATACATGTTTGTGAAACTGCTAAACTTAGGGTGTTGACTAGGCATTGACAACGCAGATATTCCAAAATGGCAGTGGTTGGTATTCTTTTGTGAGCATTCTAAGTTGCCGTTCCCATCTCAGTAAAATATTCATTTTGAATTTTGATCTTGAGAATGAGGCAACAAGGGCAGATTTGACAACCTTGTTCCCAGAGAGACCCTGGGAACGAGGTTGCAGATTTGAATGGTAACGGAAAGGGGAGGATCGATTGCTGTCGTTGGTTGTTTGCCTCGCTTAGCTGTGATTGGTTAGTGATTTGGGGGTGTATCTGGAGCGGAACAGCACGAACAGTGGTGTGGGTTTCATTTGCGCTCCTCCCCTCGCGCGTGGCTCGCGCTTCCTACTTGCCTTGCTGTTGCCTCCGCTTGCTCGTAATCGTGGCCGGTTGTCACAACTTTACACCAGTGGCAGTTCACGAAATAGAAGTGGTCAAAGTAAAGATTTTAATTTCCAGAACTACTAGCCACAAACACAAAGGACCGGAAAAACGTTTGTCTTCGAATCATCAATATGAATCTGTGTAAGTTTAAGCAAAGTATATCTCTTGTTATTTCGTCATTTTATAGCAAATGCGCATGCGCGAAATCCCTGTACTCCAATGCAACCCCAATGCGTACAAAAAATCTCTTACCATATGGAAGACACAATGACTTCTTTCACTAATATATAATCGTTCGAAATTGTACTGTAAGTAGAAAGGTCCTGAGCTGCGAGTACGAAAGGGATTTGTTACATATGGTCCAGGGGCCGACATTTCTCTCCCTCACTGCCTATCGGGGATAGGTATCCGAAAGTTGCAAGGGGCCTCACAAGAACTGGTATAAGCGATCCGCGGGCCGAAATCTCGGGGAGACTCGTCATGGTACACCGCTCCGGCTTAAATGTCCAGAGGTACTGTTCCGGTTCTGTTTTTTATTTTGCATTTTCTCTGCGCATGAGCAGTAGGCTCTGCCAAGACAAAATTCCCGGGGAGGAATGTGTCGTACCCTCGGATGTCTCGTACCCTCGTAGGGTAAGTCTCGGTATCCTAGAAAACTTGATTTGTTTTTTCAACCAATGAGAGCTCATTTTGTAATTTGACCTACGGGAAACTGGTGATAGGCAAACATTGTAACGCCTGGCTGAAAATTACGTCTAACAAATGAAAGCTTGGATAAAGACTCGTTTCTTGGCCATATTTCCTCTTTAATTTTCTTGAGAAGTTGCAGTTAATCGAGGATTCACTCAAAAGGTAAGTGTTATTTTTCTTTTTGACTCCATTCCCATTCTCGTTGTCGGTGTACCTTTGCGATTCGATCACTTGTATATTTTTATGACAGCTTAAAAGTACATGCATCGATTGCTCATAGTATATACATATCTTTATTTTGTGATTATCACGTTGCGCATTGTTGTTCGTTGATTGTTTAGCAACTTTAGGCTATATTCCAGAATACCCGTCCACTTATTAGCATATGAACAGCGTGTATTGTTATCTGTGTCGCGTTTTTAAGGAGAAGAAGGCGATATGCAAATAAATGGACCGGTATTCTGAAGTTTCTCCCAGTTTTGTTCCATATTGTAGTTTTGGAAAAATGTAAGGCCGCTGACACAACATACACACGTAGATATACGTAAATATCTATATTTGGTAAAGCAGGTCAGACAAAGTTTGCAACTGAACAGCTGATGTGGATCTCTGAATCACGAATGTGTATGTTTTAGAATTATACTCATAATATGCCCTATCGATCTCGACTCATACTTTTGTTTAATTAATTTTTATTGAATTTCTTTGTTGTCGTCCAGGTCATATTATCTGTATCATTTGTTGAAATGTTAATTATGGATGCAGTTAAGTGATGGGACCTCCAAGGAACTGACAGTCATGAAATTTTTTGTGGCACACTCTGTGAGACTTAACTTGCTTGAGATTAGTAATTTTCTTTTCTGAATTTGTCTTCAAATATTTGATGATATTTTATACAAATGATGTAAAACAAAAAGAGCAATAAGCAGGAAACGAAAGAACTCCTAATGAAGCCTAATACCAAGTGAACAAAATGCAAAGCCTTCCCATGCTTGCATGCAGAAAGACCCACAAGTTCTGGTCTTAAAGAAGAGTACTTGTACTTGTTGAAATATTGGTCAATTGAAAATTACCCTTTGGCATTGTGTGTCAGCTTTTGGGTCAGTACACAGCTAATTACAGTGGCTCACTTGTCATTATTATCATTATCACTATCACTATCACAGTCATGGTCTATATCATTATTATTATTGTTCATCAAGTCTCCCCGCGCCAGTAGGCGCATAAGGCTGAATTATTATTGTTACTATTATATATTGCTGCTCACGTCTTCCCAGCCAATCGCATCACTGGTTTACTAACAGCTACTCCATCTACTGACCAATTGAATTACTCACCGGGGTTTTTGAATTTTCGACTGACTAAAATCTATCACTTGACTTTGAAGATGGCTTCCGCACAGGTTGTCAAAACGTCAGTCAACAACAACAGTCCTTCTCAGGACTCCAGTCACCCAGATGATAATTTTCAATCGAGATATTATATATTGCTGATGTTATTGTTATTGTTGTTGTAAGTTATTATTATTACGAGAGCCTGTACAGCACATTAAACAGCACCGCAGTAGGTCAGTAGCTCTCACTTGAATAGTCACCCTAACATATTTTATCCAGACTTGGACCTTAGAACCAGCTGATGGCGTACCAAACACCACAACAGGAAAACACTACGTGGTAGCTTTCATCTGAATTTTTATGTCAGGTTTTAATCCATAGACTCACAAGCTTGAACCACCTTGCACAGCACAACCAACAGCATCATAGGGGAAGTACAGTGAACCCCTCAGTAGCTTCGATTTGATTAGTTGCACTTATCCACAGACTGCAAAGCTAGAACTATGTTTGCACAGCCAGTGTAAAAGACAGTATCAGAACAAATTACTGAAAGCACAGTGTAACAAACAGCAGTACAGGGAAGTTACTTTCACTTGAGTAATTATCGTTCCTGAAAGTAGAACCACCTCGTAACAAACAGCATTACTGGGATTAATGACTGGATGCGCAATAAATGACAACAAACACAAGTTGGGCGTAATAATTTGGAGCAGGGAATGAACTGGCAAGGCTGGACAGGGCTGAAGGGGTGCCGCAGGCAGCCATTCCCCGCCCATATTTTATTAATGGAACTAAGTAGGTAACAAGCAGTAGAGGTACCAATGGTTAAAAGCCAGAAAGCAAAAGGGGAGGGAGGGATGGATAAAAATACTGCGGCGCAAAAAAGAAACTAGCCGCTAAAAAGTCGACAGTTAAGAGTCGTGGGCAAAGGGAGAGAGGAAACCAAATAAGGTAAACACGTGATAGGCAGAGAGTCATCCCCTGACTCCAACCAGAATTTGCTTTCTGTCATTAACTTCTATTTTATTCTAAAATGTCAAAATACTCTTTAGTAGCTTTCATTTGAATTTTCACACTCAAGGATTTGATCTACAGACATGCAAGGTTTAACTACAGCAACACAGAAAATCACTGCTTACGACCTGTCACTTGTATGGTCACCTTTCATTATTTCATCCACAGAGTAAAAATTAAATAAATGCAGTGTATGTGGAACCTGGACAGCATAATAAACAGCATCAATAAATGATTGTGCCATAGGATTTCTATCCACACACTCTTTTAAGTGCCTCACTCTTAGACATCATCTCATTGAAACCACAGTAATGAGAGTGCTCAACTTCCACCAGTGTTTCTCAGGTGCAGTTCTTGGACTGTATGCAGCTTGAGTTTGTTGATGGTTTTCCTCCCTCAGCTTAGAGAGCATTTTTCTGGGTCCTCTATTCAAAATCAATATTCAGTCAAATTCCAAATCCATCTCAATTCGGTAGACTCTGTGGAGGTGCTACCACTGATTACAATATGGTGATTTATTTATCTTTTTATTGTATTCTTTACATGACTTTTGTCTTGGTTAATTCTTTTACTGTGAAACTCAGAACACTAACAAACACTAGAAATGTTGCAGGAAAAAAAAAAAACCATCCGGAGTGAGAAACCTAAACTGAAAACAGCAACCCTAATAATAGTTTGTGGATTTGAGGTTTACTGAAGTATCCTGAAGTTAACTGTGATTGCTCACTACACAATCAATATTCCCAAAATATTTTTAGGTTTTCTGAGTTTGAAAGGAAATGGATTGATACGTTTGATGCCTCTACTGCCTTTATTTTTTCACTGCATTGTGTTGTTTTTGTTGCAGCACCAATGTGAACTGAGTGTTACTCTGTTAAAGGAACCTGCAATTTATTGCCCACACATAAATGCATGTATTCATTTATTCAATTATTAATTTATTAATTAATCAGTTAAGTAATTTATCCATTTGCTAATGTTTTCGTGTTTTCATTTGTTCATTTTTTGGTTTTGTTTTTTATAGTTTTTGCACAGAAGTGCAAGGTGATATACAAACGGGACCCTAAATCCCATGAGAGGTATATCACCTT
>BLFK01000292.1:1546109-1573467 GCA_014634185.1 Astreopora myriophthalma
CTTCTTATTCTCCCCTTCATCATCGCCCCCCTTCTTCTTTTACTTTTTTTACCACTCACCTTTTTTCCAGCGTTGCGTTGTCTATCTCCTTGCCTATTTACTAATCTATTTTCTATCTCCTTTCTTGCAGTACTCACCTTTTGAAGACCCTTCATCGCCGCCACAGCCAGGACTCGAACCCGCACCTCTTGCGCTGGAGTCTAGTGCTCTACCGACTGAGCCAACCAGACAGCGCTGATAGTTATTGGAAAATTTCTTCTACTAGTGTAGTTAGTAGACTTTTATACCCCCCATTGTATAGGGGGAAAGCGCGCGCGACACACGCGCGAGCGTCACGCGCGCGACACGCACGCACGCACGCGAGCGACACGCACGCGAGGGACTAACACGCGAGCTTAACACACGCGAGCTTAACACACGCGAGCGACACACATGCGAGCGACACACACGCGAGCGACACACTGTTATATTTTAAACAAGTTTTATTACAACCAAAGCACAAAATAAAGCTTTACAAGAGCAAACACGAAATAGGCTGTTGCCAACATTTTTCATGAGCCTCGTCACCAAGACGAGGCTTTATCCAAATTAGGTTTTATTCAGATGCAAATGAAGCTAATTACCATAAATAAATAACACAAAACACTCTTCAAGGCCCACCATTCACTGGAGTTCATGTGTCTGTCTTATCTCTCACGACAGTGACAACCTCCAGAATTGAACGAATCTTGAATTGATAGCAAGAGTGGAGTTGATAGAGCTGACGTGGAGGGGCCAAGCGATAAAGAGTCAGGGTTGCAAGAAGAATACAGAAGACACCTTGAAAGTGTTGGGGCCTTTTTCTGGGTTCAAAAAGGAACAGCAAGGACACAATACCTGCAGTTTGAGTGCTTTATTCTTTCATGCAAAAGTAGCATGGCCTTTTCATTAAACAAAATAAACAACTTCTGCCGTTTAAATTCTTCGCATAGCGTTCAGCTCATGAAAAAGGTCATTGGACACGGCATAAAACAGGGGACTCGCCATGAAGTGTCGAATGCACTCCAGAAAGGCTTCAAGTTTCCTGTTATTTCCCTAATAACTACTGTGCGAAATAAAATGTACAATTGTAAGATGGGTAGCTCCTAGATCTTAACATATACAGTTCAAACATGATTACACATAATTGATTACCCTTCAGACCCCAGGCGCGGCTCGATTTTATTTTTACTCCCAAACGTAACCGATAGGAATACTGGTAGGTTATCTTTTCGGGTGCATGTACATATCAGGCAGCGTATTGCCTCTCTTCACTTCGCTCTTGCTGTCTTGCACCTTAACCTGGTAAACGATGGTGGAATGCGCGAACAAGATCAGCTCCACTAACTGAAAGCCTTTCTGTCCGTCCGTTGGGCTGCTTGTCTTTCCATCCGTCTGTCTGACTGACTGAGTGACTGAAGAGGTTAGTAATCAAAACGTCTGGTTTTCTGTCATAACGGTGACCAACATACCACCATCACATCCTTTGTGTGACTGATTGACTAAATGGCTCAGTCGCTGCCTGAATAACGCGCAATACCTTGCTGACAGACAGACCAAACAATTCACTCCGTCTGACAGACAGAGAGAGCCAAACAGACAGGAGGATCCAGGATAACAACTATTATAGGTCGAATGCGTCTGTTTCCTTTTCGTATTCGAGTAACTCTCGCATGTCTTCGTCTAAATGTGCTGTCAATTCTCCTATTAAGATATCCAAAGCCTACAGTTGAGGACAAAAAAATAAATATATATATATATGTTATTAAACCACCCAAGGTCAGCGTGTTTAATTCCAGCTGATGTAAATATACAAAGGGACATTGCACAACTGTTAAGACTGGACTTTTTTCTCTTACTCAAGGCACAATGTGGCACTTAGGTCCACAATTGACAGCAGGCATTCAGTTGTTCAATGAGTACTTCATACCCAACTGGGAGATTGAGCAATTTCATTTCCATTCACACACTCAGTTCAGAGTTCACTTCAGCCTCTTTTTCAAAGCGAGTCTAAGTGCGAAGTGAAATTGAGTTTTCATTCATATGTAAAGTAAATCCAATTACCATCCCAAATCTTTCGCACTTTGAAAACGAGGCTGACATTAACTCGGAAATGGCCTGTTGCAATGTGTTTATCTGGAATTTTAGGAAAGAGGACACTTCGTGATGTTCATTATAACAGTTGTGCATCTCATTTGCCGTCAACCGCAAGAAATTACTTTGGTTTTAGTCCTCCAATATTCAATTGAAACCTGGACCCAGTTGTTCGAAAGGTGGATTGCGCAATCCACTGGATTTGCTAGCATTCATCCGCCGAATAATGATTTATCCAGTGGATAGCGTCGTCCACCTTACTAGCAACTGGGGCCTGCTCTATAAGAAAAACAGGTCTTGGAGTCAAGACAGGGTGTGATAATATACGTGTATTTAAGGGTCTCGTCCACCTCAGTTAACAGAGTCAAAGTTGAAACTTACGTACTTACCACATCACAAAACACTTCTTCATGAATTCCCCTTAGAGCTGAGTTACTTTGCGTCACTTCCAGATCATCGCTTACGGCGAAATACTGCTGCGTCAGCAATCCACAAATCACGCCTGTTAACATAACGAAGTGCTATGTCAAACCACAGGTCACCCTATTATCAAACCACAGGACACTCAGGCTCAAAACAGGACTCTCGAAGCGTAAGAATATCAGGACTTGTATGAAGTTTTCCGTACGTGGGTAAAGAAAAGAAAACGCTCCAGAACAGCAAAGAAACAGGTGGACAACATTTGCTGTAAGACATAAGCTTTAATGGCAAGTTAAATATATTTTTATTCTAGCCTGGGTTGCCTGTGATCAAACCTGAAAATTTGTGCGTAGCCTTAAAGGTAGTGGCTGTTGTGTAAATACCTCTTCTCTTAATGCACTATTCAACGATTTTCCGGAGAAAGCTTTCTCCGAGATTGAGGGAAGTTAACGCGAATTGTGGACCTTGTAAATTTCATTCACGCCAGCTTGGCGGTAAGTGTGATGACGCTAAGTAACCTGCCCCAGGTTGAAACACGGGAAAAAAAACAGACCGATCTGGTGTTTTAAGGCGATCGGCCCGTCCTTCTTTCATCGGTTTTTATCATGGATACAGTGATTTCAAAGAGCAAACACTGATGAAATTAGAAATGACCCTTGTCTTCAAAACTGGATGGACTCAAAAGCATATAAATTTAAGGGTCTCGTTAAATCAAGGTGCGTCGGATAGATGCAAAAGAACGCACTTCAGAATCCATGATAACGCCGAGTAAAATATAACTGTTTTGTTTTTGGCAAAACAAACGCGCGAACTGGGAAATGATTGGAAGGCTGGAAACAATACATGGATTGAGACAATAGACATCTTTAGCTTTGTATGCTAATTGCCTTATTCATATCACGTGATAGTCAGCCAACGTGCAAATTGTAGTCTTTGGAAGAAACAACACTCAAGAACACGATCAAAGGAGCTTTTTTTGTCACGCGGCGCCAAGTACCTAAAGCCTCGAGTTGATGAGTTTGGGAACGACTTTCGGCGGAAAAAAAAAGTTTTCAGTTCCTCGGGACTCAAACTGGCGGCCTGTGGTAAAGGTGTATGGGAAAAAAACATAAAAGCAAAAGGGGTCTATTGTCGAGTGGTCTTCACATCATCAGATGCAAAACCAAGGCCGACTCACCGTCTAAAACGTTATCTGTGTAGTGACTTAAGTAAAGCGATTGGTTGTCACCAGCTAATTGGCTTAACAAGTGCTGCAGACACAACGCGTCAAGAAAATGATCCTCCGCATACACCGAAACCTGCAAAGACCAAAGGACAAAATGAACAAGATTTACTGTATCTTCTACTGTAACGATTGATTCTGCACTGAACGTCGCCCCATTCTTTCGAGGACATAACTGCCAACAGCGCTGTCTCCGTTCTTCCGCATATAAGTACTCCAAATATAGATCCAATCGGGTTTTGAATTGTGTGTTTTTCTGCGTTTGTTCTCTACATATAAGGTAGATGGTCGTGCAAGTACGTTTTTTGCTTTGCCGCTGCCATTTTGCCCTGAAATCGAGTTGAAATGCTGCTTAAACCACGCCCTCTGAAGGCGTTGTATCTTGGAGAAATGGGAGGAGACAAACGAAAAATAAACGCACTAGAAGTGGATTTGAAAGCTTGACGTGTTGAAAAAGTCGATCCTTCCATGAGCTGACGTCACAACTCGACCTGGACCATGACCCTCCAAGCACTCGGCCAACTTCAAAGTGCCTGGCTCTGACGGGAATTTTGGCGAGAAGCACACGGCTCAAAAATTGTTTGCACAGCTGCCTAATCCCTATTTAGAATCCAAAACCAGAAAAAAAAAACCTATAGGCGGTGAAGGAACTTTAAACGCCAGTTATCATTTTATCCCAATGTGTCCCAGTGAAGTGACGGCAAGCGACCCAAATTACAGCTGAATGGGACACCAGTGATCTCTCGACAATTACCTTCTCAATCTGATTATTTCTATTAGCCTCCGCGGTATCACGCCACACCTCAATAATGATCTGTCTCAACTGCGGATGCATGACTTCGTCAATAATGCCATTGATGAAATCGTCGTTTTTGAATTGCCGTATTGCATCAGACACCTGCAATGTAAAATACATCATGTAAGAATACATCGAATGACCAACATAATTATGCTGAAATCTCCGCGCATTTCTAATGTATATAACGGGAAAAGTAAGCTTAAAAGTGACCTGTTCTTTTGGGACTTTTTCCGTTTTCGGAATAAACCGAACAGCATTCTGTTTATTCGTCTCCCGATAGCAGAATGAACGGAATAAACAGAATACGGTTTCCTCGGAATACTAAGCAATCGCGTTCTTCTGGGGAGATTTTGGCGGGAAAATCGCGGGCGGCCGACTCAATGTCAGTCTCAGTCGTGTCCAGACTAATTCGGCGCATGTGAAACCCGAACGAAGCGAGCCGAGCAAGAACTGGACGCCGCCTCGTCCTCTTTCCCAGTTCTCGCTCGGCTCGCCGCGCTTCCCGATTTCTTTCGCCTTATTTTCTCAACAAGGAGCCTGTTTATTGGCTAGTTCATTATTATTGCAAGTTCGCATCCAAGTTATCTTACATGCCGAGGCAACGTTACGCTGTACTGCATGTCGATGCCCACAGTCCTGTTAGTTCCTTCTATCATGTTCATTGTACTTGATTCTTAATGTTTTCGCTAGTTTGCAATAGCTTAGTAGTCTAATTCTTCTGTACTTGTTCTATTTTAGTCAGTTCGAACTAAATCACAACTTACGACATTCGACTTTCGACATCTGTAACATCTGCTAAGTCTACGCACCGTGAAAACACTATCATAATTCGTTGTTACAGTCATCAATTCAAGTCTGTCAAATGATTAGCTATTTGTACAACTTACACAGGCAAATAAATGACTTCATTCTTTAAAACAAACAGAGACTTTCTGACACTAAAAACTATGACAGGCCATTAATTATGCGATTCGCGAAAAAAACAGCTTCTTATATAAATATAAAATGTTACTGAAAATTACACGATTCCGTTCAATTGCTGATAACGCGGACAAAACTTAAGTATTCGATAAAAATTGAGCCCATTGATCTCTGCACACATGAAACGTATCTGCAAAAGCACACTAACGCGGAAGCGTTGTGTCTCGACGTGTGATATAATTCTAGAATACGCTTTTGGTGAAGCTCAAGATATTAGGAAAAAATGAATCGCAAAAACGTTCAATTCGGTGGGTTAAAAGGGGATTTTACCGACTAAATTCAGGGAAATTTTAAGCAACATAGAAATGAACACAGATTTAATTTATACGGACTTGAACCAAATACCATAGCGGAGGGTTGCGCAAAGCAAATAATTGTAGAAGATCATCATGACAAGTCATTTCGCACGTGTAAAAGAATAAGGATGGCGCGCTATGGATCGAGGGGGAAACCCAGAAATAAAACAAGCGGCCAGCGAAGTTCAAAAACAAATTTTGGAAACCCTTCTCTAAAATCGCACCCAAAACTGAACCTTGAAGTCGATCTACACACACATGTTAAGTCCACGCCAACACACAGAGCTAAAAGTAAAATTCTAGGGACAGGGAGTGCAACACCTCTCGATTAGAAGTAAGGCGTAATTTCCGATGAAATTTCCAAGATTTATAGACATTTGTGTGACTGGAGAATCCCTCAGTTAGTACATCTGGGGGTAAATTGTTCGCTTCGGTGAACAATTGTGTCAACATTTACAACATCATAAATCTGTTGACAAAATGTCATCGAATTGATTTCCCACGCAAATACACTCTGGTTTGCAACAACTGTCCATTAAGGTCGTTACCAATCAAGATCGTGGATATCAAAAGATGTACGGACAAAAAGGAAACTCCAGTGATATTTCGGACGCCTTCAGCGTTTTAGGAAGCTGACTTAATATTAGCAAAGCCAACCACAAAATTAATATTGTCAGATAATGCCACGGTTATGTACACAGCCCTTGCCAGTTCTTTTGTGGCGCTTCATTCACGAAAAATAACTTGTAAGCGCATCTTACATTGACTCCAAAAACTATGAGTCACAGAAAATTCTTAGTCAGTCGTTGTGCGACTTACTATACTGGTCAACGATAGCCTCACCATAGTTTGAAACTTCAAATTGCGACACCAAATGGGTTTACTCCAACCGAGCCACGCTGTTTTTTGGACCGCGTTTCTGTTCTATTCACCTCTCGAAGTCATCGTTGGAAAAAATGCCACGCAGTCCCAGCCAACAAACATTTCCAAACACGCCGAGATACACCGCGCTAAAAGTCACATCGACTCGCTGATTTACAAGTTAACTCTGGATCTGAACATCTCCACAGACAAGATGAATCTTGCCTCCGTCATGGAGAAAGACGCAGAGAAAAAGGTTCAAATCGCAGAAGAAGAGATTGCCTCGTTGGAACCAGTTCGGCGCCTTTTGGAAAATCTTGCAAAGGGGTACACTCCGAGACGAAATCAGACCTGTCTGGCAAGACCAGGAGGCAAAATGAAAGTGCGAATTGAGGCGAAAGGCTCCTCCCTGCCAAAACACTACACTATAACTGTACCAGGTAAAAATTAGTTTATCATTTTGTGTAGTAACGTCATTTTGATTGCAGTTGTGAACGACGTTCTTCCTTTTTCGAAATCGTAAAAATTGTGACTAGGAAAATTGAAGGAAAAAAAAGAAACGGAGAAAAACTGCTTTCGCCTGAAGCATAACTTTTAAAACAAAAAAAAATTCCGCGAAAACAAGAAAATATCTGTGAAATTCCAGTCTTATTAGGACAGAAACGAAAAAAGGAAACAACCGCGATACAAACTGACCAAAAGCAGTGGACTAAAGGAAGGTGTACATAGAGGTGGCTAAATTATAAAATTTTGTTGGGCCATTCGGTTCGATAGAACACAGAATATTTTTATAACATGAACATCAAACCGTTTTCCGCGAAAAGAAACAATCTATGAAATTCTCATAGAGATAAAACAGTATAAAATGAAAGAAACAAAGAAACAGTTCAGCTTCTTTGCGCAATGCTGTATTGAAGCTGAAGTAACTTTAAGACCGTTCTGATTTTCACTTCGGATAACGCGGCAAGAAATTTTACCCTTGCACTGTTTACTTGGTTTGAGTGCTTACTGAAAACGCTGCACCCTAATAGCCGAATGCTGAAGTGACTATTTATATGAAAGTTACTGGGCAGTTTTTTTCCTATGTTGCTGTTTATTATGCTGTAAACTGCGTGGTTTTAACTTTCGAGTCCGTGTATGAAACCCCAAAGTGTGACCATTCAAATGACAGCTACTGAGCTTCACTTTCCAGTTATGCTGTACAACTTTTAAGTATCCGAATTAAATTCAAGCTTAGAGCATTCAAATGGAGAAGAAATGCTTTGTCAGGGACCGCGCAGAGGGAGCCCCCCCCAACTTTTGTGCCCAAAAAAAACCATTACATTAAATTGAAATTAATTTTCAAGCATGCCTCCACGCCCCAAGTTTAGCTCACGTGTTCGTCTTTAGCCCCCCTCAAAAACTTGCTTGCGTCATTCTTATAACTTTCTTTTTGTAGTCGTTACGACGTCTGAGACGCACACAAATTTTTTTCTTAGTAAACCACAGAGATCTGATAGATCGTGGATTAACACGTGACGATGGTGACGACTTGCAAATCTATTACCATGACGACGGACAACGCCCCGTTCAAGTCGACCGCGTTATCACAGGCCTGGGAACAAAGTCCGCCACTGTCCGGTTCAGACTGCAGGCTCCTATACCAGCTAATACCGTGGATGGTTCATCATATTCCTTGGTGCTTGGTGCTTGGGTGAGCAGTAATGCCATGGATAACCCCAGCAAAGTATACGAGTTCTATGATGATTTCTCCAGCCCAACGCTGAAAAAAGAGTGGGTAAAGATCTGGGGACAATGGAGCGTACAAAATGGACGATTGCTGGGAAGCACAATGCAAACTAAAGATCGAAACGGCGATAATCTTGAGGTCGGGTTGTATCTCAACTCTGGTTTTCACTGGAAAGACGTTGAGGTAGAGATGGACATGATGGAGACCAGTGGGCAAAACAAGGCCGCGACTGGACCATTTCTACGTTTGAGTGATGTGAACCCTAGCAAAACAACAGGATGGTGGCTGGAATACTATCTGGGCCGCCCTAATAACTGTATGTTCAGGCCGCAAGCTAACAACAAAGACGGCGTCTGGATATACACTGGAAACTTACCAACAGCTTTTCAGGTAAACAAATGGTTCCACCTCAAGTATCGAGTCCTTGGAAACACATTTTGGCAGTGGGTGAATGGCAAATTGGTGTTTAACAATTTAAAAGTAAGCAAGCAATGGGAGATACCTCGAGGAACTGTAGGAATGGGCTGTCATAGGTCTCCTCACAACTGCAAAACACTCTATGACAACATCAAGGTTACACTCCTGGTTGCCACAGCCCCAAATATTACTTTGGGACCGTTGAAGCCTTTTTCTCCCAACGAAAGCACTCTGCTGGGTGGAAAGAAGCTACCTGCAGACTCGTGCAAGCAGATCCATGATGCAAGCCTCGTAGGCAACAAAACGCGCGCAAAGAATGGCGTCTACTGGATCAAGACAGACCTCCAAGGAAGCTCAGCAGTACAGACTTACTGCGATATGAAAAATGGAGGATGGACTCTTGTGGGCAAAATCAGCGGAAGAGTGGGCAACATTTACAAGACATGGCTGGTGTCCAATCACAACATCGCTGACTTGAAAACGCCAAGTATCACAAAACGTAACCAGTTTGCCTGCTTTGACGCACGAAGTTTAGCAGTTGAGAAAGCGTCCATGGTGCTGTTGTCCAGCGGCGAGAACTCGGATGGCTTAGGAAGTAAGTGGGTCATGTGGCAGTTGCCTGGCGACAGAGAGAAAGACTCGTTTTGGAAACATTCCGTTGGTCCATCAGCTGTGAAGGCCGCTGGGCAAAAACCAGTGTTGGTGTATGCTTGGAATGGAAACAAGGAGGTAAGACGGTAAACTAGTTCCCAGAACCTTCTCAATATTCAAAATGGCGCTCCTGTGGGTCACCATTTTGAAAAGCAACAAGCCCTTGGGAACCCTAATAACAGTGAGGACATCTCGTTTTTGTTACGAAAAGCTCACTAGTTAGACAATGCAAAGGTGTGCGTGTGCGTGTGCGTGTGGCATGTGAGCTGATTTGGTGATTTAGTATGGAGTGCGGGGAGTTTGAGCTTTCAGGCTCTTAATAATGATAATGATAATAATGGTTTATTAGTGATTCCACGAGGTGGTTCATCTATCACCAAGAACTGCTAACAATACAAATAAACCTATTATAAAGAGCTTACAGAATTAGGGACGCACTAGCGGTCTGGCAAATAAAACATTGAAGCAAATGAAACCACTATCTTTCTTAACACAGATCTGTCTCCAAAACAAGTTCGGGATACTAGCTCAGGTTGTTCACGGAGGAGGATATCCTGCTGCCTTTTACAATACCGCAGGAAACACTTCAACAAATAACTTATGCATGACTGTGGGAGTGATGGCTAAAGGTTCCACTGCGCATGGCTGGTCTGAGAATGGCAATGGCTACGACACTCCAAGCAGCGATTCTGATTGGCCAAACAGATCATACTCTCACCAATCCCCTCACGTGGCCGTTTGGCTCAAGTGAAGGAAGGGCGGCATTTATTTTTCTTCGCTTTGCTTGGCTTTGCGCATTTTAATGGTTTGGTTGATCAACATTTTTTTAGAAGTACGGGGGACAATTTTGATTGTCAAATAAATGTTGCTGATTAAGTGTTTAAAAAACTGCTGATTTCTGGTAGAGATCAAAGACAGCTTTAAGCCAAGGTTTCCTACATCATTTGTTTTAAGGGAAGGCAGCACTTAAATTTTAAGGTTTCGTAATCATCAAAAAGACAACGTAATAAGAGTTGAATAATACTAATGATGTTATATTAATGCAAATGGGTAAGATTTTCTTTCTACTTAGCTAAAAAGGAAGACTTCGGAACCGGGTGAAGTAATTAAGATCAAACTTTGAATACCTAGATTAGTTTTCTTTTATATTTTGTTTGCTTGCTTTATAGTACGTTAGCCTTGCAATGAAAAACGCCGGTGTTTTTAGTTTATTGTTAGCTGCGCAAAGCTGAGGCATGGAAAACAAAACAACAACAATAAACTGGTGCAGGGTAAAACGTCTGTGGAGTCCTTTCTTCATAAAACTCTGTACTCTTTTCCACTGTCCTCAAACCATGACTACTAGGTAAGGGAATTTTCTGTGCACACTTCCTATCAACGAGTCGCACAAAATGCAGAGTTCCTATTTATTTTTGTTTGGAGTACATTTCAAGGAATTTTCAAGAACTTCCCCAGTTTTTCAAAGACTCTATGCACTGAAGAGCGTTAAGGATTGATAGCATACTGACCAAATACGTCACTCTCGATCTCAATGTAGGGTCTCACTCGGTTTTGAAATCATCAAAGCCAAAACAGTGTTCTCCTGTGTAACACACTGCATTTATTAAATTCATAGCCATAAAAAAGTCTGGCCAACTCAAACAATTAATTCCAAGGCTAATTTATGCACCAAATGCACCTCTCAAGGGGATCTTCCTGCCCTCCAGACTTGATTCTCAAATTAAAGGACTCTGAAACATCATGTTCTTGTGATGATTTTCCTTGTAAGATGCTAAAAAAGGACTTTGTACCTTTTACCCCTTTAGAGATCCCCCACTGACAAGTAATGTCGTCTGGGCCGAGCTGTCAAAGCAAGGTTAGTGCTAACCCGGGTTAAATACCATGAAAAACCTATCGGTTTTAATTGGACTTAACCTTGGATTGGCTGTAACCCTGCTTCGAACAACTCGGCCATGGCGTTTGCGTAGTTGCCGTTGCTTAAACTCAATCCATCCATCTCTTCCTCCGTCCCTCCCGACCGAAGCAAGCCGAGCGCGAACTGGACGGCCGCCCCGTCGTCTTCCCCAGTTCTCGGTCAGCTCGCTTCGTTCCCTGATTTCCTTCGCGTTATATTCTCAAAGCGGAGCCTGTTCACAGGCTAGTTCATTATTATTGCCAGTTTGCAATCAAGTTATCCTACACGCCGAAGTTCGATAATTGTTACGCTGTATGGCATGTCGACGCCTACAGTCCCAGTTAGTTAGTTCCTTCTATCATGTTCATTGTACTTTATTCTTAATGTTTTCGCTAGTTTGCAATAGCTTAGTAGTCTAATTCTTCTGTACTTATTCTATTTTAGTCAGTTCGAACTAAATTACAACTTGCGACATTCGACATTCGACATCTCTAACATCTGCTAAGTCTACGCACCGTGAAAATACTGTCATAATTCGTTGTTAGTCATCAATTCAAGTCTGTCAAATGATTAGCTATTTGTATAACTTACACGGGCACATAAATGACTTCATTTTATAAAACAAACAGAGACTTTCTGACACTAAAAACTATGACAGGCCATTAAGTACGCGATTCGCGGCAAAAACAGCTTCTTATATAAATATAAAATGTTACTGAAAATTACATGATTCCGCGAGCCCGTTTATCTCTTTGCACACATGAAACGTATCTGCAAAAGCACACAAACGCGGAAGCATTGTGTCTCGACGAGTGATATAATTCTAGAATACGCTTTTGGTGAAGCTCAAGATATTAGGAAAAAATGAATCGCAAAAACGTTCAATGCGGTGAGTAAAAGGGGATTTTACCTACTAAATTCAGGGAAATTTTAAGCAACATAGAAATGAACACAGATTTAATTTATACGGACTTCAACCAAAATACCATAGCGGAGGGATGCGCAAAGCAAATAATCATTTCGCACGTGTAAAAGATTAAGGATGGCACGCTATGGATCGACGGGGAAACCTAGAAATAAAACAAGCGGCCAGCGAAGTTCGAAAAGAAATTTTGGAGACCCTTCTCTAAAAGCGCAAAAAAACCTGAATCTTGAAGTCCATCGATGTGAATGCTAAGATTCTAGAGACTCCAATGTACTCCAAACCACAGTACAATGTCAATGTCACAGTACAATGTCAATGTCCAATGTACTCCAAACCACAGGGGTACTCCAATGTACTCCAAATCACAGGGGTAGCGCGGTGTGAGTTGAAAGACAAATCGAACTCCACTGACAAAATGATTAACCACAGTTCAGAACACGGTTCCATTGAATTACAAGATAGCGAACGCTGGTAGCTAGTAGAAGTAGTAGTGGTTGTAGCAGGAGTTGCAGTAGTAGTCTTAGTAGTAATAATGAAAATTGGTACGTGGCATAAAGGTGATAACTAAAGTGAAAACTAGTACAACCATAAGAATTCCTTAACATAAGTTGTAATAACGCAACGCTACGGACTGCGAACTAAGCATAACGTGTAGTAAATCATTTAGATCTAAGCCAATAAAAGGTGGCTTGACAATCATAAAACTAGCGTAATTGATTCCAACACTTTTCGCTTAACATAGACAATAATAATGAGGCAATAAGTAACAAGTATGAAAAAAGGTAAAAACTTACTTCGGTCGACGACTCACACCAAAGGATAACTCGGTAGAGTAATAGCACTGAGATAGCGGGTAGCGGATCCTACGATCATTGCACGGTAATAACTGAACTCTACAACTGTTGCACGAGACTTTTATAACGTTGAGTACGTGAGTACAACTTAGGGCGTTACCTTTGTACGTGTGTTCTACGTTTTCCTCACGGAACATGTAGTAGCTATGAATAAGCATGAAATTGCAAATTCCTAAACGAATCGTAGTACTGCATGAAGCACGTTTCATTTGTAATAGTAGCTATCTATAATTATAAGAAAAATCTTGAGGAAATAAGGAAGAAAAAGAGGCGTTTCAGAACTAACAATCGATACATGTACACGCATGTCAAGTCCACGCCAGCACACACAGCTAAAACTAAAATTTTAGGGACAGACAGCGCAGCACCTCACGATTAGTAGTAATGCAGTAATGTCCGATGAAATTTCGAAGATTTATAGACAGTTACGTGACTGCATGGGGAATCTGTCAGTTAGTACATCTGAGGGTAAATTATTTGTTTTGGTGAACAATTGTGTCAACTTTTACAACATCACAAATCTCTTGACAAAATGTCATCGCATTGATTTCCCACGAAAATACAGTCTGGTTTGCAACAACTGTCCATTAAAGGTCGGTACCAACTAATATCGCGGATATCAAAACACGTTCAGTCAAAAAGGAAACTCCGGTGATATTTCGGACGCCTTCCGGCAGCGTTGTAGGAAGCTGAATTATAGTAGTAAAGCCAACCGCAAAATTAATATTGTCAGATAATGGCACGGTTATGTACACAGCCCTTGCCTGTTCTTTTGTGGCGCTTCATTCACGAAAAATAAGTTGTAAGCCCACCTTATATTGACTCACAGAAAATTCTTAGTCAGTCGTTGTGCGACTTAATATACTGGTCAACGATAACCTTCCTATAGTTTGAAACTTCAAATTGCGACGCCAAATGGGTTTACTCCAACCGAGCCAAGCTGTTTTTTTAACCGCGTTGCTGTTTTATTCACGTCTCGAAGCCATCCTTGGAATTAATGCCACGCCAACAAACATTTCCAAACACGCCGAGATACACCGCGCTAAAAGTCACATCGACTCGCTGATTTACAAGTTAACTCTGGATTTGAACATCTCCAAATACAAGATGAATCTTGCCTCAGTCATGGAGAAAGACGCAGAGAAAAAGGTTCAAATCGCTCAAGAAGAGATTGCCTCGTTGAAACCAGTTCGGCACCTTTTGGAAAATCTTGCAAACGGGTACACTCCGAGAGGAAATCAGACCTGTCTGGCAAGACCAGGAGGCGAAATGAAAGTGCGAATTGAGGCGAAAGGCTCCTCCCTGCCAAAACACTACACTATAACTGTACCAGGTAAAAATCAGTTTATAATTTTGTATAGTAACGTCATTTTGATTGCAGTTGTGAACGTAAGCTCTTCCTTTTTTGAAAGCGCAAAAATTGTGACTAGGAAAATTGAACGAAAAAAAAGAAACGGAGGAAAAAAGCTTTCGCCTGAAGCATAACTTTTAAAACACAAAAAACGTCCGCGAAAACAAGAAAATATCTGTGAAATTCCAGTCTTATAAAGACAGAAACGAAAAAAGGAAACAGCCGCAATACAAAGTGACCAAAAGCAGTGGACTAAAGGAAGGCGTACATAGAGCTGGCGAAATTATCAAATTTTCTTGGGCCATTCGGTTCGATAGACCACAGAATATTTTTATAACATGAACATCAACCGTTTTCCGCGAAAAGAAACAATCTATGAAATTCTCACAGAGATAAAACAGTATAAAATGAAAGAAACAAAGAAACAGTTCAACTTCTTTGCGCGATGCTGTATTGATGCTGAAGTAACTGAAGGACGCAATTTAAGACCGTTTTAACTTTCACTTCGTATAACGCGGCAAGACATTTTACCCTTGTACTGTTTACTTGGTTTGAGTGCTTCCTGAAGACGCTGTATCCCAATAGCCGAATGCTGAAGTGACTATTTATATGAAAGCCACAGGACAGTTTTTTTCCTATGTTGCTGTTTATTATGCTGTAAACTGTGTGGTTTTAACTTTCGAGTCTGTGTATGAAACCCCAAAGTGTGACCCTTCAAATGAGAGCTACTGATCTGCACTTTCCAGTTGTGGCGTACAACTTTTAAGTATCCGAATTAAATTCAAGCTTAGAGCATTCAAATGGAGAAGAAATGCTTTGTCAGGGACCGCGCAGAGGGAGGGCTCCCCCCCCCCAACTTTTGTGCCAAAAAAAAAATATTAAATTGAAATTAATTTTCAAGCATGCCTCCACGTCCCCAAGTTTAGCTCACGTGTTCGTCTTTAGCCCCCCTCAAAAACTTGCTTGCGTCATTCCAATAACTTTCTTTTTGTAGTCGTTACGACGTCTGACACGCAGACAATTTTGTTCTTAGTAAACCACAGAGATCTGATAGATCGTGGATTAACACGTGACGATGGTGACGACTTGCAAATCTATTACCATGACGACGGACGCCCCGTTCAAGTCGACCGCGTTATCACGGGCCTGGGAACAAAGTCCGCCACTGTCCGGTTTAGACTGCAGGCTGCTATACCAGCTAATACCGTGGATGGTTCATCATATTCCTTGGTGCTTGGTGCTTGGGTGAGCAGCAATGCCATGGATAACCCCTACAAAGTATACGCGTTCTATGATGATTTCTCCAGCTCAACGCTGAAGAAGGAGTGGGTAAAGACCTGGGGACAATGGAGCGTACAAAATGGGCGATTGCTAGGAAGCACAATGCAAACTAAAGATCGAAACGGCGATAGACTTGAGGTCGGGTTGTATCTCAACTCTGGTTTTCACTGGAAAGACGTTGAGGTAGAGATGGACATGATGGAGACCAGTGGGCTAAAAGAAACTTCGATTGGACAATTTCTACGTTTGAGTAATGTGAACCCTAGCAAAACAACAGGATGGTGGCTGCAATACTATCTGGGCCGCCCTAATAAATGTGCCTTCAGGCCGCAAGCTAACAACAAAGACGGCAGCTGGATGTACACTGGAAACTTACCTACAGCTTTTCAGTTAAACAAATGGTTCCACCTCAAGTATCGAGTCCTTGGAAACACATTTTGGCAGTGGGTGAATGGCAAATTGGTGTTTAACAATTTAAAAGTAAGCAAGCAATGGGAGATACCTCGAGGAACTGTAGGAATGGGCTGTCATAGGACTCCTTACAACTGCAAAACACTGTATGACAACATCAAGGTTACACTCCTGGTTGCCACAGCCCCAAATATTACTTTGGGACCGTTGCAGCCTTTTTCTCCCAACGAAAGCACTCTGCTGGGTGCAAAGAAGCTACCTGCAGACTCGTGCAAGCAGATCCATGATGCAAGCCTCGTAGGCAACAAACCGCGCGCAAAGAATGGCGTCTACTGGATCAAGACAGACCTCCAAGGAAGCTCAGCAGTACAGACTTACTGCGACATGAAAAATGGAGGATGGACTCTTGTGGGCAAAATCAGCGGAAGAGTCGGCAGCATTTACAACACATGGCTGGTGTCCGATCACAACATCGCTGACTTGAAAACTCCAAGTATCACAAAACGTAACCAGATTGCCTGCATTGACGCACGCAGCTTAGCAGTTGAGAAAGCATCCAAGGTGCTGTTGTCCAGCGGTGAGAACTCGGATGGCTTAGGAAGTAAGTGGGTCATGTGGCAGTTGCCTGACGACAGAGAGAAAGACTCGTTTTGGAAACATTCCGTTGGTCCATCAGCTGTGAAGGCCGCTGGACAAAAGCCAGAGTTGGTGTATGCTTGGAATGGAAACAAGGAGGTAAGACGGCAAAACCTTCTCGATATTCAAAATGGCGCTCCTGAGAGTCACCACTTTGAAAAGCAACAAGCCACTGGGAACCCTAATAAGAGCGAGGACATCTCGCTTTTGTTACGAAAAGCTCACCAGTTAGACAATGCAAAGTGTGTTTGTGTTTGTGTGTGTGTGTGTTTTTGTGTGTGTGTGTGTGTGTGTGTGTGTGCGCGCGCGCGTGTGCGTGCGTGTGTCTGTGTGGCATGCGAGCTGATTTGGTGATTTAGTATGGACTGCGGGGGGTTTGAGCTTTCAGGATCTTATAATGATAATGATAATAATGGTTTATTAGTGATTCCACGAGGCTGGTTCTTCTATCACTAAGAACTGCTAACAATACATAATAAACCTATTATAAAGAGCTTACAGAAATAGGGACGCACTAGCGGTCTGGCAAATAAAACATTGAAGAAAACGTAACCTCTGCCTTTCTTAACACAGATCTGTCTCCAAAACAAGTTCGGGATACTAGCTCAGGTTGTTCACGGAGGAGGATATCCTGCTGCCTTTTACAATACCGCAGGAAACACTTCAACAAATAACTTATGCATGACTGTGGGAGTGATGGCTAAAGGTTCCACTGCGCATGGCTGGTCTGAGAATGGCAATGGCTACGACACTCCAAGCAGCGATTCTGATTGGCCAAACAGATCATACTCTCACCAATCCCCTCACGTGGCCGTCTGGCTAAAGTGAAGAAGGGGTGACATTTGTTTTTCTTCGCTTTGCTTTTTAATGGTTTGGTTGATCAACATTTTTGTAGAAGTACAGGGGACAATTTTGATGGTCAAATAAATGTTGCTGATTAAGGGTTAAAAAAACTGCTGATTTCTGGTAGAGATCAAAGACAGCTTTAAGCCAAGGTTTACTACATCATTTGTTTTAAGGGAAGGCAGCACTTAAATTTTAAGGTTTTGTAATCATCAAAATGACAACGTAATAAGAGTTGAATAATACTAATGATGTTATATTAATGCAAGTGGGCAAGATTTTCTTTCTACTTAGCTAAAAAGCAAGACGTCGAAGCCGGTTGAAGTAAGTAAGATCAAACTTTGTTTCAATGCCTAGATTAGTTTTCTTTCTTTGTTTGCTTGCTTTAAAGTACGTTAGCCTTGCAATGAAAAACACCGATGTTTTTAGTTTAGTGTTAGCTGCACAACGCTGAAGCATGGAAAACAAAAACACCAACAATAAACTAGTGCAGACTAAAGTTTGTGTGTCTTTGTCTTTTCTTCATAAAAATCATTCTTGTCAACTGTCCTCGAACCATGAGTACTAGCTAAGGGAATTCTTTGCGCACACTTCCCATCAAACGAGTCGCACAAAATGCAAAGTTCCTATTTATTCTTGTTTGGAGTGAATTTCAAGGAAGTTTTCAACAACTTCCCAAGTTCTTCAGACTCTATGCAGTGAAAACTGTTAAGGATTGATAGCATATTGACGAAATAAGTCACTCTCGATCTCAATGTTGGGTCTCACTCGGTTTTGAAATCATCACAGCCAAAATAGTGTTCTCCTGTGTAACACACTCCATTTATTAAGTTCATAGCCATCAAAAAGTCTGGCCAACTCAAACAATGAAATCCAAGGCTATTTTGAGCACCAAATACACCTCCCAAGGTGATCTTCCTGCCCTCCAGAGTTGATTCGCAAATTAAAGGACTCGCGAAACATCATGTTCTTGCGTTAATTTCCCATCTAAGATGCTAAAAGAGGACTTTGTACCTTTTGCGCCCTTACAAATAAGCCTGACAAATAAAATCGTCTAGCGTTAAAGGGGTGGTGTCATGAGCGATCTCAGGATTTGTGGTCAAACTGCCTCAGTGAACACTTAAAACACTTAACATTCGAATAGTTTCTAAATCACTAATTTCGAGAAATAAACTGAGTCTAGAACAAAGGAATGAGTTGAAATATGTTACAACCGATTTTACACTACGAAAACTTGACAACGTTGGGGCAACGTTTTCAAGTTTAAACCCATCTCTAACGTTGGTTACCTGCGGCGTCATCTCACGTTTGCCTTTGAGTTTCTTAACGTTATGTTTATTTCAAATGTTTCTTTGTACACACGGCCCCCCGAGTATAAATATAGGTTCTTTACTTTTGACTTTACTTCTATCTCTTGGATACACACGTGTAAAAACCCACACCAAAAAAGATCATGCCGGACACACAGCTCAAAATATAATCATCTCTCGAATACATCGGGATCCCCGCGAGATGTCCGAGATTTGTAGAGTACTACTGAGAGTAAATTATTCGCTTTGGTGAACAAACGAGTCTAACTTTACATCATTATAACTCTCCTGACATAATGTCAACGAATTGATTTCAATCTGGTTTGCAACAAACTGTCAATTAAGGTCTGTTCCACCTATAAAGATCGTGGATATCAAAACATGTACGGAAAAAGGAAACACTCCGGTTATATTTGGGTCGCTTTCAGCGTTTTCGGAAACTGAATTATAGTACACTCTTTGTTTTCATAAGAATGTTGTTTTTCTGGCCCAGGCTGAATATTCTTATTCTTCTGCCGATTTTAGGCTGAAAATATTCTTGTATTATTCATCGAACCGTCATTAGCATTGAACATTTAGCTATAGGTAGTGGAGGTATTTTTCGTTTTGTTGGCTAGTTTTGCCGTTTAGAGAAATAATTTTCATTTTATATATCATTTCATCCAGAGAAAGAAATAATTTTATACGGTTAAGTTAAAAACGTATAATTGTATTGTATTTACAGATTTTCAACACACAAAATTATATCGTTTTCAAAATCTCTGCCTCGGGTTTATTCTTAAAATTTCGCAAATTTCAGCCTCGATATTCTTACAAGACATATTCTTATAAAAAAAAAGAGAGTAGTAAAGCCAACCACAATAATAAATGTTAGATACTCGTACGGTTATGTAAACAACCCTTGACAGTTCTTTTGTGACGCTTTCAATAATATCCCTATTAATTTTCACGAAAAATAACTTGTAAGTTTACCTTAGATTGACTCCAAAAACTATGAGTCACAGAAAATCTTAGTCAGTAATCGTGCGACATAATATACTGGTCAACGATCATCTCACGAGTTTCAAATTTCGGCGCCAAATGCGTTTACTCCAGCCAGGCAGCGCTGTTCTTTTGACCACGTTTTTGTTCTATTCATGTTTCGAACTCATCGTTGGAAAAAATGCCACGCAATTCCAGTCAAAAACGATTTCCAGACACGGCGAGGTACACCGCGCTAAAAGTCACATCGATTCGCTGATTCACAAGTTGACCCTGGATTTGAACATCTCCAGCGAAAAGAAAAAACTTGCGGAGAAAACAGTTCAAATCTCTGAAGAAGAACTTGCTGAGTTGAAACCAGTTCAGCACCTTTTGGAAAAGCTTGCCATGGGGTACACTTGGAGAGGATATCAGACCTGTATTGCAAGGCCAGGAGGCAAAATGCAAGTCCGAATTGAGGCGAAAGGCTCCTCCCTGCCAAAACACTACACTACAACTGTACCAGGTAAAAAAGCAGTCATTTTGAGTGAAGGTGTGAACGAAGTTTGAAAGTTTGAAAGCGCAAAAATTATGACTGGGAAAATTGAAGGAAAAAAATATGGGAAAAGCAACCTCCACGGCGGATAGAAAATGTCTCTAAGATTCTTATGAGGACACTAACGAAAAAGGAATGCATACATGCACTTAGAAGCATTTACAAAGTGATCAAAAGCAGTGGATTATAGGAAGGAGGACATACATCAAAATTTCTTGTGCCATTTGGTTCAAAAGAAATCTGTACCTTTCACAGAATATTTTTAGAACATGAACGTCACCGAATTTTCCGCGAAAAAAAAATCCCGCTGTGAAATTCTTGTAGAGATAACCATAAAAAAAGAAACAAAGAAACAGTTCAGCTTTACGAAATGCGGCACTGATAACTGTAGGACGCATTTCAGCAAGACCGTTCTGATTTTAACTTCGGATAATCCGGCAAGAAATTTTCCCTTGTACTGTTTATTTCGGTTTGAGAGCTTGGAACGCTTTAATTTTTCCTGTGTTCCTGCTTATTATGCCGTACACCGTGTGGTTGTAACTTAACTCTGTGGATGAAACCACAAAGTGTGACCATTCAAATGAGAGCTACTGTAAAAAATAAATAAATAAATAAATAATAAATATTGAGCTGTACTTTCCAATAGACCTCTTTAGCTTGTACATTTTGTTTTCCCATTTCAGACCACGTGATATTCTCAAGGGATTTTTGTTTTTGTATTTTCAAAAATTATACATACATATGCACCTGCATGAAAAGAAATTTTCAAGAAATTGTTCCCTAGAGTATCATCACGTGGTCTGAAATGGGAAAACAAAATGTATAAGCTAAAGAGGTCTATTATAGTGTTTATAACGCTGTCCAACTTTTAAATATCCGGATTAAATTTAAGCTTGCAGCATTCAAATAGAGCAGGAATGCCAGTGGCCATTCAAATAACTATCTTGTTTTAGTCGTTACGCTGTCTGAGACGCACACATATTTTCTTAGTAAACCACAGAGATCTGATAGATCGTGGATTAACACGTGAAGATGGTGATGACTTTCAAATCTATTACCATGACGACGGACAACACCCCGTTCAAGTCGACCGCGTTATCACAGGCCTGGGAACAAAGTCCGCCACTGTCCGGTTTAGACTGCAGGCTGCTATACCAGCTAATACCGTGGATGGTTCATCATATTCTTTGGTGCTTGGTGCTTGGGTGAGCAGTAATGCTATGGATAACCCCAGCAAAGTATACGAGTTCTATGATGATTTCTCCAGCCCAACGCTGAAGAAGGAGTGGGTAAAGACCTGGGGACAATGGAGCGTACAAAATGGACGATTGCTAGGAAGCACAATGCAAACTAAAGATCCAAACGGCAATGATCTTGAGGTCGGGTTGTATCTCAACTCTGGCTTTCACTGGAAAGACGTTGAGGTAGAGATGGACATGATGGAGACCAGTGGGCAAAACAAGGCCGCGACTGGACCATTTCTACGTTTGAGTAATGTGAACCCTAGCAAAACAACAGGATGGTGGCTGGAATACTATCTGGGCCGCCCTAATAACTGTATGTTCAGGCCGCAAGCTAACAACAAAGACGGCCACTGGATATACACTGGAAACTTACCAACAGCTTTTCAGTTAAACAAATGGTTCCACCTCAAGTATCGAATCCTTGGAAACACATTTTGGCAGTGGGTGAATGGCAAATTGGTGTTTAACAATTTAAAAGTAAGCAAGCAATGGGAGATACCTCGAGGAACTGTAGGAATGGGCTGTGTTAAGTCTCCTCACAACTGCAAAACACTGTATGACAACATCAAGGTTACACTCCTGGTTGCCACAGCCCCAAATATTACTTTGGGACCGTTGAAGCCTTTTTCTCCCAACGAAAGCACTCTGCTGGGTGGAAAGAGGCTACCTGCAGACTCGTGCAAGCAGATCCATGATGCAGGCCTCGTAGGCAACAAACCGCGCGCAAAGAATGGCGTCTACTGGATCAAGACAGACCTCCAAGGAAGCTCAGCAGTACAGACTTACTGCGATATGAAAAATGGAGGATGGACTCTTGTGGGCAAAATCAGCGGAAGAGTCGGCAGCATTTACAACACATGGCTGGTGTCCAGTCACAACATCGCTGACTTGAAAACTCCAAGTATCACAAAACGTAACCAGTTTGCCTGCTTTGACGCACGAAGTTTAGCAGTTGAGAAAGCGTCCATGGTGCTGTTGTCCAGCGGCGAGAACTCGGATGGCTTAGGAAGTAAGTGGGTCAAGTGGAGGTTGCCTGGCGACAGAGAAAAAGACTCGTTTTGGAAACATTCTGTTGGTCCATCAGCTGTGAAGGGTGCTGTGCAGGAACCAGTCTTGGTGTATGCTCGGAATGGAAACAAGCAGGTAAGACAGGAAACTCGTTCCCATAACCGCTTCGATATTCAAAATGGCGGTGCTGAGAAAGCAACAAGATTAGCATTAGGTCCCACCTGCCACAGCCCCTCAGAACACTTTCTGGCATTTACACGATGTAGTATTCCCCACCACATGCCCAAGGACTGATTTGAAAATGGCAAGCTTTCAGCAATAGTGATAGTTACTTCATGTAATTTCAAACAAAATGGAAAAGGTGCTGTGGTGGATGGGATCTAATGCTAACCCCCTTTGGGAACCCTAATAACAGTGAGGACATCTCATTTCTGTCACGAAGAGCTCACTAGTTAGAGAATGCAGTGTGTGTGTGTGTGTGTGTGTGTGTGTGTGTGCGTGCGTGCGTGCGTGCGTGCGTGCGTGCGTACGTGTGTGGTATGCGAATCGAATTGATGATTCAGTTGAGTGCGGGTGGTTTGGGCTTTCAGACTCATAATAATAATAATAATAATAATAATAACAATAATCATAATAGTAATAATAGTAATAATAATAACGATAACGAAAAAAAATGGCCAAAGATTTTTTAAATGAGTAGCACTTGTAGCTTCTTTGCAAGACGTTATACCCGCGAGTTCCCTTAAGCTCTGTGTTAGAGCATCCAAAATAGCAATCGGAAGGCCATATCTTCGACTCCTGTTGGGAATACGTGGATTTTTTCCGAGTATGCGCGAGTCACCATCGATAATATAAATCACTTCAACTTTTCTCTGAATTCACCCTATGAGTACATTTCCTTTTTCTTGGGATAACGCGTTATGCAGCCAGACCATACATTCAAATAAAGGGAATTATTTTACGCACACGAAGATAAGTGAAGTGCTTGCTTCGTAAAAAGAACTATGAAGCCACTGAAGCACACGTACTGGTAACCACATAATTCATTATCTGCGTCATACTTGTCAGAAAATTAATGCATCTTTCTTAACACAGACCTGTTACCAAAACAAGTTCGGGATAATGCCCATGCCTGCACACGGAGGATCATATCCTTCTGCCTCTTTCAATACCGCAGGAAACACTTCAACAAATAACTTATGCATGGCTGTGGGAGTGCTGACTAAAGGTTCCACTGCGCATGGCTGGTCTCAGAATGGCTGTGGCTACGACAGTCCAAGCAGCGATTCTGATTGGCCAAACAGATCATACTCTCACCAATCCCCTCACGTCGCCGTCTGGCTCAAGTGAAGAAAGGGTGGCATTTTTTTTCTTCGCTTTGCTTGGCTTTTCGCATTTTAATGGTTTAGTTGATCAACATTTTTGTTATTATCCCCTGATTGAGTGTATTTTTGTAGAAGTACTGGGGACAATTTCGATTGTCAAATCCAACTGTTGCTGATTAAGTGTTAAAAAAATGGCTGATTTCTGGTAGAGATCAAAGACAGTTTTAAGCCAAGGTTTACTACATCATTTGTTGTAAGCGAAGGCAGGACATGAATTTTAAGGTTTTGTAATCATCGAAATAACAACGTAATAAGAGTTGAATAATACTTATGATGTTAGATTAATTCAAATCGACAAGATTTTCCTTCTACTTAGCTAAAAAGCAAGACTTCGAAGCCGGGTGAAGTAATTAAGATCAAAGTTTGTTTGAATACCTAGATTAGTTTTCTTTTTTATTTTGTTTGCTTGCTTTATAGTACGTAAGCCTTGCAATGAAAAACGCCGATGTTTTTAGTTTATTGTTAGCTGCGCAAAGCTGAGGCATGGAAAACAAAACAACAACAATAAACTGGTGCAGGGTAAAACGTCTGCGGAGTCCTTTCTTCATAAAACTCTGTATTGTTTTCCACTGTCCTCAAACCATGACTACTAGGTAAGGGAATTTCCTGTGCACACTTCCTAGCAACGAGTCGCACAAAATGCAGAGTTCCTATTTATTCTTGCTTGGAGTAAATTTCAAGGAATTTTCAAGAACTTCCCCAGTTTTTCAAAGACTCTATGCCCTGAAGAGCGTTAAGGATTGATGGCATAGTGACCAAATAATTATATAACTGTCAATCTCAGTGTGTGTAACACACTGGAGTTATCATATTCGGAGCCATTTGAAAATCTGGCCTACTTAAAAAATGAATTTCAAGGCTGGTTCCAGCCCTATTGCATTGGTATGCGGGTAGGACATTTTCACAATAGACCAGTTTTGATATTTTAAAAAGTAACTTCCAACAATAAACATGACTTCAAGGCTCTGCGGAATAAAGTAACGATTTTCATGCCTTTGTTTCCCAGGAGACTCGAGATGATGCCTTTGTCAAAGAATGCTGAACTTTGGCCTTATTTCTAAAGCCATAACTGTATGAAGAAAGTGTTCATAAATGCTCAACAAAATTCAATCACATAACTGGTCCGTATCACAGAATGTTCCCCCCTCTAAAATCATGAAATTAAGTGTGAACATCTCCCTGTAGTTGTATAACAGTATATATCCTATGTCTAAATTTAAGAACCAGTTAAAACTCTTAGGCAGAGATTAAACTGTCTACTTACCACTCTTGGAAGCATGGTTGCTATGACTTCCAATATGAAGTCATCCAGCCAATCACCGGCCTTGATCACAGTCATGTGACCGTGAACTATTTCGTCAATTGTGGAACGTACAACTTGGCCGGCAAATTCCTTTACAACATCATTGACAACATCAGAGGATACCGTCAATAAAGGATCTCCTCTAGACAAAGAACTGCAAGTTCAAAAATTAAATTTGATATTATTAGAAAAAAGAAAATAATAATTACAGGTCTCCGCGCAAAAATGTACTAAGTAACTTTTTTAGCATGTTTAGTCATTTTGTGAGATTGTGGCCAAATTGTGCACAATAAATGGCCATTAAGTTTTAGAATTTCCTATCCCAAGTAGTGGGAAGAAAATATTGAAGGAAAAGGGAACAAATTTGGGGGCACTTGGTTGTGGGGGAGAAGGGGGGGAGGGGAGGGCAAGAGGAAGAAAGTGTGAAAATACATTTCACCCCTTATTTCTAGTGTAGTTGATTTGGTAGAAATTGGCCGAGATTTTGCTAAATGACCTAAAATTGCTTGAAAGTCACTTAAACGTTTTTAACAGGAGTCCTTAAATAAATGCAGTCCAGCAACTTGATGTTGAGCACAATTGAATGGATTAGTCTCTGTCCGGAAATTTATACGATGTTACTTTAGGCATTAAGCAAGTTTCCTACTGTGATAAGTAAAAGTTTACCAAGGCCACTGCCAAATGGAATGATAATATTTTTGTAACTCCCAACCATTTACAATAGGCATTAAGTAACAAATAGATCGGTTTCACATGACGTCACAGCAGCCATATTGGTGCACCTAAACAAAGAAATGGCAGCCATTTTGGTGTCCCAAAGCAATCCTTGGGGAAGTGAATTCCATTTTTATGCAAAGATTTCATTTTATTTCAGTAAATCAATATGGCTGCTGGTCACATGACTGAAAACGATCTATAGTCATGTCAGAGATTAAATTTACATGTGTCACTCAGAAATCCATGCGGAGGGGGAACAAAACAGCTGAGCACAGTATAGTTTTGTTTTGAAGCCTCACTAAAGGCAGAGTTTCTCATTATACCAGCGCAGGCATAGGAATCTTATAGGGAATAGGGACCTTTGACGGTTTAGTACATGGTTTGACAGTAGGTTCAATTCACATTGTCCTTTCATGTGTCAGTTTTCTTCCTTCAGATGATCACCAGGTCAAATAATTAGGATCTTATCTGTCAGAGTAAATGGAGCTGCTGTTGAATCATGTAAGTCTTAGCTTTTGTAATAAATTTTTGCTTTCATGCACCCTTCTTCGAAAAAAAAGTGGCAGCAACAATAATCTTCAAGAAAATATTATTTCTGACCTACTGCAAAGGGGATAAAATATTACCTTCCACTCTGGGAATAAAATACCCCCCAAGCAATCTCTTGGATGAAGGCAGTGACATCTTTGTGAATAATTTCTTGTACCACTCTTTCACTTGCCTTGTACCTCGGATCTTGAACAGCCTGAAATAAACAAATAAGCTGTCACACTTGTCACAGGAACAAACTCTTCTGGCACGCATTTCTTGAAAGTCCCCAAACTTTTGGTGCCATAATTTCCTATGTATCTTAAAAACAAAATCATTGCTGGGCATAAAATATTGCAATGACTTTCCCCTTTTGGAACTTGAAAACAAGCTAAAAGGCCAGTTTTCAAGGATAAGAAATCACAGTTTAACAAATAGCTTTTCTGGGGCCAAGAGGTTTTCAGGAATTTTTGAGACATGGGAACCTGGACTTATTGCACGACATTTGGCTGCAATTTGACGCAATCACCAAACAGGCAATCAGAAGTCACATACAACATTTTTGCCTGTAGTGCTTTGTATAACTGTTACATTTCGTCAAATACAGGGCAAATTTCAAGCAATTGACAATGCATAACGTCCCTAAATAATAATTGTTGATGGA
>BLFK01000292.1:1600398-1607898 GCA_014634185.1 Astreopora myriophthalma
CACTATCAAACATGTTTGATAGTGTCCTCATGGCCTTACAAGGTGAATTTCTCACCCAAAGTTCACTACACACCCAAGGAAATGGCTGAGCTAACTGCCTCGCAAAGCATTTTGCTCAGCTCTTTCCTCAAGTGTGTGGCAGGCTTGAAGGGTTAAAGGGGCTATTGCGATGAACATTAAGACTGGGTGATGCTTATTTTGTTTCCCTCAGTTAATTTTAGACTCCCTGACTACAACATGATCGCATAGGTTTAGGTTCAGATAGCATCCTTTAAAGTAGGAGTTCACATGGAGTATAGGAGATTCGTTCCCTGAAGCAGCAAGCTATTCATTTTCGGTTATTCGGAGTAAAGAATTATAATGTAAGTTTTCTTTAGATTCTGCATTTCAATGTTTGTTTAGTTATCCATTTTAATAGACTCCTTGTCTATTTCTTTTAGTAACACAAATTGCTGTAATTTTTAGTTCTCACCACACACATACACGATCAATAAATAAATTGTGCGGAACTGTAAATTCTGTGTATGGTTGATCGCAGCTAACTTCGGTTGTGATACTTCCCCGAAGGAGTCAGGAACACGCCAGCTATGCCACACAATTTTAGGCATTTTCACGACTCACACATTACCCTCAGAATTGCATAATTGAATAAAATCTTGCATTCTGATTGGTTAACGAAGCGAGGTATTTAGCGTGGAATTGCGAGTTGAAAACAAGGCTAAGTGATATTGTTTCTAATCTACGTAACAAGTGTCATCAAATTGTAACACAGCAACTGCAACAAGTTTCTTTTTTTCTTATTTTATTCAATTATGCGATGCAACGAAAATTCATTACCTGACTCATGAATTCCGCGTCAAATTGCACTTGAAAACCGATATCACACGAATCGCGAAGCGATTCGTGCGATATCGGTTTTCAAGTGCAATGTAATGCGGAATTCCCTCGTCAGGTAATGAATTTTCCTATAAAATGGAGGGCTTTACCAGCTTGAGGACAGTTGCAAATTTTGCACATACATTTGGGAAATCTTTAACAGCCATGCAAACTTCCATTCACTACACCATCTCCTTCTTCAAATAGAATACTGAAACTAGGCAAGATCCGGTACATGCCTCCAGCTGCCCTCTTTTAATTTAGAATACATGCACAAGTCATGGTCATATCTATCGCAAACACAATGGAAACCGCTAAAAAGTTATCCCAAGTAGGTGAGTTGTCCCTAGCAGAGCGTTTTGCAAGGCAGCTAGGGTAACCCTAGCACTCAGATGGGGACTACGAGACCATTACATTATAAAGTAAAACAGCATCCGAACCAAATGGAGAGAGCCAGGGCTATCTGAATGATAACAGCGAGTATTTAAAATTTGTACCTTAAACATTCCGAAGCAGCTTGTGACAAAATGAGTACATTACTTTACAAGACAACTGACTGGCCATTGTAATGAAGTTGATATGGAAACAATGTATTAACTAGAATAGCTAATGACCTTATAGTAGTGACAACAGGTTCATGATGAGTTGATTACAACTTGCTAGCATACAAATGATACTACGGCACAGCCAATGCACTTACGTAACAGTTCTCGTAAATTGAATAGATAGACCTGGGACTCTCAACAAATTATCAAATCCCCGGGCAACCGACACTGCCCCTACATGATTTTTTACACCCCAGTATTCTTTGTTGTCACAGGTGCATGAACTGATAACTCAGTTGCTACAGTGTCCTAGCTAGGACCAAAAGCTAAAACGGTGAAAATTTACACATTATCATTTTTTAATTTGCATTTCATAAATATGCTTAATCTGTCAATTCCAGACGTTTTATTTTAAGTTAATGTGCAAAATGAACAAAGTATCTCCTCACATGTCTTTAAAGCAGAAATATTTCAGTCTACAAGGTGAGTGTTTCTCACTCCATTCTTGCACTTTCCTTGGCTTTCATATGATAATGACAAGCTTAAGAGAAACGAGAGGGAGAAGAGTAAAAACCACAGGGCGCTCAGCAAAATGAAAGGGTAAATGGAAAAATGGTACCTAGGGTGGAACGCCCTTTCGTTTAGGCCTAGCCAGAACACTGTGCTAGACATAGGAGATGTGGTAATCCATACAGGGGTTAGCTCACCATGGACGAAGCCTCACAAACAACATAAACTGCATGAACTGACAACTTACCAAATTCCTCCATACTGGTATCTCTCTTTAATGAAAAGTGGGCATCCACATCATAATCAACATGAACAGTCTTTAATTTACGAGCAGTTGTTGGACAAAAAGTTTGTAAACTCAATGCCATGTACTTTGCTCTTACAAACAGAGCCTCCACAAGAAGCTTTGCTGCTTGTTGAAGTTCATCTATTGATACCTAGAAGACAAAATTTCAAGATATATTAAGATCCAGGAAATAACACAAGTGGATTTTGACCTATTGGCTAATACTAATGCAGTGGATATAGTAGTTAATAGTTCACTTTGCTTTGGTTATGCACGCACGAGACAATATTGCCTTCTAAAACAAAGAAAATGCATAGAAAGATATCAACAACAATAAGATATCATGTTTAAAGAAGTGAACAGTAAATGCTGCAAATTAAGGCATTAGAAGGGAAAACTGGAAATTCCTGGTGGGAGAGAGGTAAACAAGATCTCTCTGGAAAGGAAATCTCAAGACGGTTGGGGAGTCTAAACTGAAAAACCATCTGCTCCGGAGTATCCATATTTTCTGGAATGACACTTCAAATTTTCATGCTAATTAAGGCACAAAATTTTTGTCCTAATCAAATTACAAAGTCTCTGACAAGGGCAGTACTAGGTTCCTGGGAGCAACCATGATTCAACAGTGCATGCTGACCCATCGAACACTCGTTTTATGACAAAATCATAAACATCTTGCTTCAGCAACATGCCATAACCCACGTGCAAATATGCCTAATTCACTGATGACAGTGCATGATTAACATTAGCTATGTTATTCAGTGATGCTAATAACTTCTACATTTGAATGGAAACTGAGGGCGCCTTCCTTTTGAATGGGAAAACCAGTCATTCTGGGGGGGCAACAAATGGAACAGTTCCTACTGGAAATTTTTTTGGAAAGAAAAACAAAACAAAACAAATACCTCTACATGTTCCTCTATTTTTGTTTTTTTACTGAAATGACCAGATTACCACAGTACCATCTTCTTCATCATACTAAAACGATGCTCTTTTGATGAACGGAAAGATTTCCATGCAGCTCCCCACCCTAATTATACATGCATATTCCTACTTACCCTCTTCCAAAAAGAAATAGCCTGAAAAGTGTTTTGCTAGGAATATGCATGTATAATTACTGTTGGGAGCTGTTGCAGAAATTTTGCCCGTTCTATTTTCATTTGTGGGAAATTTTTCTTATTTTATTCGGCAAAGAGTTCCTACCGGTTTTCGCTTTCAAATGGGAAGCGCTCTAAAACTTTGTACTTCGACTTGCTTTGAAAACGAGGCCAAGGTGATCTGCCCTCTGCATTTAAAGCACATACCCCACTGATGTTTTCGCCAGATATAGACAGTTTCTGGTAGAAAGGACATTTCTCCAGGTCAATGTGATCGGCGGGGTCTTCTTTCTCTTTCTTCGCTTCCTCAATTTCGCTGAAGTCATCGGGAGTCCAGCTTTCCACCCTTTTCGAGTGTTGCCTTTCCAACGCGATTTCTTCATTCTGCAACGCGATCTTTTCTATCGGATGGCGAGGTATTTCAAAAGGATGACACCATAAGCCCTCTTTCTTGTGTGAGTCCCTCGATACGACAGCCTCGTCTTTCAAAACTTCCAAAGTTTCTTGCAAAGTCTGAAAAACATCGTGTCTCCTTTCAGCGATCCCCTGTCCCACGACGGTAGGAAACTTTGAAGGCTCGCTGAAAACTCGCTGGCGTCGAGCTAAATCTGGAGAAAAAAGCCGTTCATTAGAACCAGATGCGTCTGAAGTATCCTCCTCTTTCACGGGAGTATTTAACGCTAGATTTTGAGGTCCTGCGATCGGTTTTTCCCCGTCGGCCATTTTACCTTAAGATAAGCCGAATTTAAAGTCAACTGTGATTGGTTCAGATTATCCTCCAACATCTTACAAATGCTTTGATTGGCTCATTGTCGTCGTGATAGACGAAAAGTGTAGTGTAGACGAAGGTACAATTTATCACAAGATGAGCCGCGAGCTAATCTCGGGTAAATATCAGAATTGTATAAACAAAAATTTTAAAACCCTTATTACAGCAGCTTGAAGGAAAAATTAGCGATCAAATTGCACCATCTTCCCTGCGGCGAAATAGTTTTGTTGACTGAAGTGGAGATACATAAACAGCCTTCCCTTGGGATTTCATCAACTTTTCGCAATCGAGATCGTATGCCAAAATACATTTCCAACAAGAATGGTATAAAGCTCTTAAAAATCAAACCATCTCATCCGACTGGCCTTTTGTGAAACTCCGACCGCTCGATTTGTTTAAAAAAAGTGAATAGAAGACTCAAAGAGAACAATCGATCGCTGTTTTGATTTGTTGTACGTCAGAGAAAAAATAGTGCAAAATGTCACATAAATTATTAGCTTGGATGACTCGAGCAGAAAAACGATCGTTGTATGAACGAAATAACTGGATCGGAATGCTCTTACAAAACTGAAATGAGAAAATATTTTCGCCAAGAGTAAACATACTTGAATATTGATGTACAAGACATCAAAGCTTAAATAAATTCCACCTTTTCCCTGAAATCTTTCCGACCAGAAAGCATACAAAACAGCGGGATGTACTGGAATAAATTTTTTAGAACGCTTTCGGATTTTCTGGCCCAGCTTTCCGACCATACCTTTCTTCGCCTACCGGTATATGGAATTAATAATTTTAAGAAAAAACACTACTGTCATTATTCACCTTCATGATCAACAAAGAGTCCCTCTTCGGTTAAATCAGAGCTCTCCGTTGCCATTATTGTTCCAGATCAACACTCGGGAATATTTGCTGATAAACCCTTTTTTGTCGAAATGCTATCGTCCTTCTATCCTTTTCTTTCTTTCTTTTTTCTTTTTTTTGGTAGGATTACTATCGCAGCCCGGCCTTGATGTTCGAATGGCGACACGCGATATGCAAAGATCACCTCGTTCCCGTGTTTACAGCAAAAACCACCGGAAGTCAGGCAAATACGTGACATACAATATTCTAACATCCGCTATTCATTTATATTTTCCCTGACCAATTGAATTTAATTGTTCAATTCGTCGAAAGAGCGAAAAAATTAATCGATAAAAGGATTAACCCTTAAAATGCTATTTACACGTAAATCATTCTTAACAACAAAAAAAGTTCAATGCAAAAAAAAAAAAAAACGGTTTGGCACTTGGCAGGATAATTAGGGCGTCGACCGTTGCCATTGACCCCTATCGTCTCGTTTGCATGGGCTAAAAATATACAACTTAATCACCATATCTTGTTGCAGAATTGAATATGGAAATGTAAACATCGGAAAACAAGCGATCTGGCCAAGTTAACGAACCTCGAAGCAGTTTGTTTTCCAGACCGGAATACTGAGTCAGTGTGGCACAGTGCCGACTGATCATTGTGGTAGACAGTCAGGGCTGTCATTTGTAACTCCCAGAGGGCTATTTGAGCAGGCTAGCGCAGTGAGAATAGCCGGTGACTTGGAGTTTGGCAATGACCTTAATACTACAGCAACACCGCGTGACGTTTAAAAATAGCCGGCTACTTTCAAAAGCAATAACAGACCTGCAGGTCTGAGGGCGCGATCTCCTCAGGTAAAAGGAGAGAAAAACAAAGAACACAAGAAAATCTTCGGAAACAAACTGTAGCAAAGACGAGACTTAACTATCCTCCTTTGCCTGCTGTTTCAGATCGACAGGGAGAAACATTCTCTGTAGCCAACTACTCAGCTAGCAAAAGCAATGTTAATGTATTTTTGAGCTGAACACCCATTTCCCTACCTGTAATGAGGTCAAAACATGGAAGACATTCTGACAAATATACAATGCACAAACAACTCGAAGCCAAGAAATGAAGCCTTCGTGGGATCAAAGGATGCGTTTCTTTGGGATGATCCGAAAAAGGATCATTGATCCAAGATCAAGTGGGTTGTAGTGCATCAAAGGAACCGAAGAATCCTTTCCAAGGGTGGATTCATCGGTTCCTTTGATGCACTGTGATCCATGTGACCTTACATCAATGATGGTTTTTCGGATCATCCCAAGAAAACGCACCCTAAGTTTCTTCGTTTGCCCAATTACCATCCCGATACCACTGTGTTCATTGTCTTGACGAGAGAGAAGTTGTAGTAGCTTTATCTGCCAATGGGGCTATGGGTGGGGGGCTAGCGGTATTGTATGGGCTATGGGGGAGAGGGGTGGGTAGACACAGACTAAAGACACATGATTAGGGCATGGGCACCATATATACCATCATTCTTTGTGATGAACATGTCAAGATGGCGTTTGAAGTGAAATTGTTTTTGGTTCAATTCTTTATTTTGTTTGCGTTTCTTGTGCAACCGAGCTGCTTAAATCTCATTGTCAACATCAAAGCGAAAGACGGTGATGTCGTGCAGAAGAATTTCTACGCAGATCCCGAAAAAGATTATGTTACGATTGATTTCATGACGCATGGCTCTCGCTATATTAGGGTGTACATCGACTTCCGTTTGGTGAGTTTGGCAAACACACCCAAGTACAAATGCTAAAATCACGTTCAAGAGGAAAAAATGACAAGGTTGAAATGTTACTGCATAAAGACTGGGCAGAAAACTGCCAGCAATGAATTCAGAAACGCACTGGCATTTGATGATTAAAAACAGTTCCAAGGCTCATTTTCTGTATGGATGGAACTTTGGGTCTTTCTGCAATGACGGGAGAGCATTGCATTTTGTAAATCGGGAATTGGGTTTTATTTGGAGTTGTTGTGTTGTCTGCCTTTCGCTTGTTTTGTTTTACGTCATTTGAGCTCCGGTACTGGCTCAAAGAGCCGGAAGTCTTCGTCTCGCCTAAAAAAAGAAGATATTTTGGGACACCCCTACTTGTTCCCTTACACCAGTCACCTTGCGTTTTCATCGACTGTATCTAGATTGATTTGGAATTTGGAAATATCGGATTTGGAAGAGATTTGGAAGAATAATTGTGGTTTGTGGAGAAATACCTCTCTGAACAAGGATACGAAATGAAAGCAAATTGAACCCACGATATCAACTTCAAGACTAAAACTCAGGCCACTTTGGTGGGAGGCACTGCGCCACATTCCTTCATTTCAACCCTAAATTTTACCACAGTCTATTAACGTCAGTGTCACAAAGTCAAACTATTTCCCATTCACACGAGTTAAATATTAAATTTTGTAATTTATAAACATGCAATTAGAGGGCACATGAGGCATATCCTCCCTGATCCTTTGCAAGGGAAGATGACATGTTTGTGTTCAAAAGAACAATAAGAAAAAGCATTGAAATCTATTGTCCGACTCCAACACTGA
>BLFK01000292.1:1612898-1615096 GCA_014634185.1 Astreopora myriophthalma
TCAATAGGTCATTTTATAACTTAATAGCTGTTTATTGTGAGAAATATGGTGCAATTTTGCAAGATGATAAAATGCAATATAGAAAGTCACTTAGGTCATTTTTACTGAGCCTTTCAATCAAAGAGCCATGGGTAACCCCCCTAGAGCAATGGTTTTCCTGAAAAAAAAAAAATGGCTCAGATGCATGACGACTTTGATCCACCTTGAAATCATTGCTCTGTTGTTTCTGTCCTCCCAACAAGAATAATTTTCCAGGGTGGCATTTTTTAAATCTTGTGATGAACAATAAATAAAGGAAACCTGTTTTTGTGAACAATCAACCGTAATATTTTTGTATAGTGTATTTCTTGGAAATGAAGAGAAAACAGATGAAAGAACGACAGAGGAATGATTTCTAGGGGGTTTGCCACTCGCATGTGCAACTTCTAAGTACTTTTTGGGGGTTTGTTTTTCATGAAATCCACGACTTGGGAGCTCTTGCATGTGGCTCTTCAACTGCTTTTAGGCTGAGCAATAGTTCTTAATGTGCACATGACTAGTTACTCACTGTTTGAAACTGACTGAGAGATACATGTAGTAGGTACTGTAAGCATGTTTTCTTGAATTCCTGACCTACCTTCTATATGGCCCCCAATTTGTTTCAAGCTTTTTGCACCACGAGATTAACGATAACAGTGTATGTTACTAAACAATGTTAATCTGCTTGGGTTTGCCCTGTGTCTATGAACATTTCTTCCCCCCCCTTTTTAAATTTGGTTACTCTAAAATGTATTTTGGAGGGTCTGAAGAAGAGCAGAATCTACCCGTCCTTGTACCCCTGGCCCACTACCCCAGACCCATTGCTGCCAAATACACCAACAGAGGTTAAATTTCAGTCATGTTTAAAGAATGACAACCACTTCTAAACTAAGTCAGCACAATGTTTGGATGAACTTAATGCACACTGCAACAGGTCCATCATGTGTCACGTATTTTGTTCCTGATGAGAGAGCATTGCCTGTGTAGTGTCGTCCTCCACCCAAGCCACAATCTTGCCTTCCCAGCCAGGAACATGATCACCATCATCAATAACCTACCAAGCAAATAATGTGAAACGATTACAGTGGCACAACTTAAGATTTCACTGACTGTAAGGCTATGTCCACACCACACTGAAAAACTGTTGTCCCAGCACAAAAGCTAAATCAGCCTTCTGTTATTACATAAAAATTAATTGTAAATGGTTTGAATCCAGGAGTCACGAAGATCACCCAGATGGAGTGTGCAGTACTCAACTCATGAGGAGGACTGTTGTTGATGACTTTGACTGACATTTTGGCCATCTGAGCAGACGTCATCTGAACTCCAAAGATGACATAGTTCAAGTTGTCGAAACATCAGTCGATGTCATCAACAATAGTCCTCCTCATATTTTTTTCCTTGGGTGGAGTGATGCTCCAAAAATGAATCAACATCTATTAGAAAGGTTTTGGGTCTCTTGTCAAAGCGAAATGAAATCAGATCTGAGCAGATCACTGGATATTTTTCATTGTATGGAATTGTGATATTGGCATTGATTACTCCATACCTCTTCTTTAACTGTCCCAAATTCAGGATCCAGTGCTTTGAAGTGATACCGAAACATTCCTGGCCTATCAATGGCCTCTTTAAAGTCTCCTAATGTTATAGCTTCTAATCTGAAAGGCAGCAGGATGAAGACCATAAGAAAATGCAGAAACCAAAGACAAAAAATGCAGCTTTCTAAAAGCCAGCACATTGGCGGCTCGTTGAGTGACCTCCATTCAAATCTTGACCATCTGTTAAGAGTCCAAAACTGCACTCATAATTTGTGACAAATTAAATCAAATAATAAAAATGAAAATTTCAAACATATTTTCCATCCCTCATAATTTGTAGTGGCAAAGAAAATCACACACTTTAGGACAGTATCATCTTCTAAATGCTACAGGAAGCCACCAGAGTGCATTGTTAAGCTAGTAGGGCTAAAGTGTAGCTGTGATCTCTCAGAAATTGTATGTACACTATATATATATATATATGTGTAAAAAGTAAAAATATAAAAATTTTGCAGTGTTATATTGTGAGTATTAAAAATATTTTGTTATTTCACCCCTCCGCCCCACCCCGAGTGCACCAAATTACATCTTTTGGGATGCTGATTTCCAAAATTTCCCAGGAAGGGGAGGAGGGGGGGATGC
>BLFK01000292.1:1615120-1632825 GCA_014634185.1 Astreopora myriophthalma
CCCCCCCCCCCCCCCAAACTGGGGTGCCAATGTACTCCACACTTCTCTTAGCCCACTCCACAAAAAAGTTCTTGAGAAGGCTGAAAATGTCCCAATATTCCACAAGTTCATTGAGGATTTGAACTCAGGTTAGTGACCAGAGAAAGACCTAAGTCCAAAGATTATCCCCTCAACTACATGTCTTTGCTTACTTTTTAGGAATTGATGTAAGAAATGGAGTGACCGATTTCTCTGTAAAATATAGAACCTTGGTGGTGATTCCTGTTTCAGAAGAATGGCTAGAGTCTGGAAAAAAAACAAACAAACAAACAAACAAACAAACACATGAAACGTGACTAAAGTGAAAGTGAAAACATTTCTAAATTTTTACCAGACAATGAGTATCTTATACTAGCTATTGCCACCATCCACATTTTAGTTGGATGAGGTGTTTTGTCTTCCACAGGGAAAAACCCTTTTAAAAAATTGGTTTTGTACACGTAATTGTCAGGCCTCAAGACAAGCGATAAACAAAACTCGGACTAAGAAAACCATGGTTTTAGCTTGTACAATTTAGGCTTTCAAATTATATGTCTTTTGCCCTCTAAAAATTTTAAAGCACTGGATGTAAACCAAACTAAAGGTTGATGCTGCAGTTAAAAATTTATTAATTTCAAGTCAAAACTATTTTAAATTAGTTTGATTTCTAGTTTCTTTGTGTTATTCATAGTAATAACTATCAGACAAAGGAAAAATCCTCTCAAATAAAACTAGGTTGAAGTTGGGGTCAATTTACCTCAAAAAGTCTTTAATATCCTTCAAACGTTGAATGTTTGACGGCCAAACATGCCATGTTTGATTTCCAATTAGGTGTTTTTATGTTACATTTTTATGCCTAGGTTGTAACTAATGGTAGGAAACTGTGAGGAAGTTTTTACACCAAAGTTTCAGCCTTAAAAAAAGTTGAAAAGGTCCTTTGTTCGAAAATGAAGATTGCTGGAAGTTGCCTTGCACTTAGGTATGATAGCCATGTATGAAATGAAATGTCTTGCTTCCCCCTAGCCCCTTTGCAAAAAATAGTGCCCTATTTGGCTAGTTTGGCTAGTAAAAATGTTATTCATGGGTATGGTAACAAAATCTGTTACTAGCCACTGGGATGAAAAGGTGAAAAGTTAGTTTAGAGCCTTGGTAGTGATATCACCAATAAAATGTTGCATCAGCAGTTCACACAATCCTACAATCATATACTATACCTAGACGCTTGTGAGAAGGATGTGAGTTAGCAGTGTAGCCATTACTATGCTGGAATCCATTCACACCCTGAGATAAGGAAAAAGAAAAATTAAAACAAACATCACATTTAAAACAGTAACCACAAAACACTTCACTTCAATTCAATGTTTCCTTGGGAGGTTTAGAATCTAAGATAATTTAGGAATACTTGCCTGAGTTTGAGTGGTTTCATGACTAGAAGCCAGTGACTGAATGTGTTGACCTGTTAAGGACAATATTGACGAAATACTCTGCAGAGAAAAAAAACTGAACCATTGAAATGATTTCCTTAAAACATGCCAATTGAATGCATCAAATCAAGTACAAGTCATCCAAACTAATAACAGGGTTCGTACCCTTTTGGGGGTACAAAATTCAAGGACTTTTCAAGGACTTTCAAGGATACAATTTGCATTTTTCAAGGACTCAATGCAGTACAAAATCAAACCAACGGAATAGTTGGTTTAGTCTTTTTTACTATTAGTCTTTTTTTACTAATAGTCTTTTTTACTACATGTATTGTGTCGTTACTTCTTTGCCAGAAACATTTTTGACAATCTGGATTGGATGCTGTGAGCAACAAATTTCAAGGACATTCCAGCACCAAATGCAATTTTCAAGAACTCTCAAGGTCTTGAATTTTTAGTTTGAAGTTGAAGGACTTTCAAGGCATATGCAAACCCTGTAATAATCCAATCTGGTAATTCGAAAGTCACAGGTTGTGCTCCTGTTCGAAGCACTCCAATTTCTTTCGTGAGAATACTTGCATTATTACTGTTAAATTAATAATTTAATGTTCAATACCTGTTCTAACGTATCCAGTGTGTGATGGTGAGGGTTGTGTGGTCGGAAACAGCTTCGAAGGCCTTCAATAGCTTCCCGTACTACCTCCAATTCTTCTGACCTCTGCATAATCAAAGTACATTTTTACGATAACTGCAGAAATTCACGCGCGCTCATTGGCTAATTTTTATGGTCAATATGCGGACAGACACATGAATTTATAATGGTCTCGCGTTTCGTCTTAATTTCATCTCTCCTACCTTTTTGTTATCGTAAAAAACAAATTGACGTCAGTTTTTAATGCGCCTGTCCTGTTATTGACAATGAATTTCGTCATCACATTGTCAAAGTAGTTTGCGGATCCACTCAGCTATCGCCTCGTGGATCCACAGCTACTTTGACAATGTGATGACGAAATTTATGATCAATAACAGGACAGACGCATAAAAAACTGACGTCAATTTGTTAAAATGACATCCATATTGAGCTCTAGCAGTGTTTAACAACAATGATAAACTCCTTTTGATGCACCAAAGGCTCTCATCAAAACTCACTCTCAATCCATCTGCAGCTGTGTCAGATTTTTGAGGATTCAAAATTCTGTCCTCTAGCGAAGCCATCTTCTCATCTTGTGAGGCAATCCTGGCTGATATGCTGGCCTGCAGTCATTAACCCAAACAATACAAACTCAGTGTAAATACTAGTAAAGATAAATGACAGTATAACATTGCTAACTTGTAATTGTGGGCTCCTGTGGATCTGTGGATCATTGCAGCTAGGATCTTTGAGTTCTCAAGAGTTTTGTGGCGGGTGTTTTAGGTTATGTTCTTTTGGGATCAACCGTTTTTAGATGGTTGGGTTTTTCGTGTTCCATTAGGAAAAAAAAAAACTGTTTTGGGTTGGTTTGGTCGATCAACTTTTTCAACCAGCTTCAAACTTGATTGAAATGGTTGAAAACAATGGGTAGTGTCCACTGATCAGTTAGTGTAACATTGATTTTTTTTGTTTGTTTTCAGCATCATTTTCCTGCAAAAATCTTGACAACTGGACTGGAAAAAGATGTCACAAAGCTCTGAGAATGACTTTACCCAGTCGCAACCATGCCTCAGCCACAAATTGTTCACGAAGTGTTCTATTGGGAACTTTAACCTAATCAACCAAAACCGGATTTAATTGAAATGGTTGATCCCAATCGAACATGACCTTAGTGTTTAGGTTGGGTGCAGGGATTTTCTAGCCACAAGGTGCGTATTCACAGTGGAAGTCCTATGGATACCGCAGGCACCCATCACCCTTTTAAAGTGAACCAAAACTCAAATATTTTTCGTTTTTAATATAAATCTCCACCCAAGCAAACATATTTTGCCACTTGTACCATTTGTAAAATACAAAAATTCTTCGAAAACTTGAATGCAAAGCAGTTTGTGACGTAAAATCAAGAATAGACCCATGCCCCTAATAGCATGGTCGCAGGTCCATACAATTGCTAGTTTTGATAACTTTACAGAACTCGTGTGAAACATAAGCGAAATTTTGAGGTGAAAATGGTAAAATATGTTAGCTATAGAATTATCTTACAACGAAAAATGAAACATTTTTGCCTTTAGGTGCACTTTAAGCAAGACACTGTAGTTGGTTAACCAATATCATTAACTTCATACATTGCAACATTTTCTAGACTCTCAAAGTCTGTTTCAGTTGGCCAGTTGGCCAACATAAAGGTGGGGAAAAAAACCTTTTTCTGCCCGCAGTCCACCATTTTTTACTGACACTCAAGTTGGTCAGCAGAGTGTTGGCGATGTGTGTGACCTATCCTCCAATCAGAAAGTAATGAGTAAACATGACAACAGTTCCAGTTCCAGACAGGAGTTTCGGTGGACACCGTGTATGAATATAGAATGATGTTAAAAGCGTAATAAACTTTTCCTTAGGAAAACTTTCATGCCAACATTATGTCAATTAAATTTGAATTCCTGCAGGTGGAACAAGTTGACTCCTCACACCTTCTATTTAAAAAAAAGTTGACTTGAGGCTAGCGTCAGCATTTTCGAACTCCAACTATGAAGTAAAAAAAAAAAGGCACAATACTGCCTTCATTCTGTACATTTCTAATATTCTGCAACTGCCAACCATTTTTGAAACCAAATGAAAATCTGAAAGTACTGCACTGTCACAACGTGATGAGTGGAGTCAGTCACATCTTACCCCATAAGTACCAACAGAATCAAGTTTTGCTTGAAGATCTTTTATTTTTTGTTGAAATTCAATAATTATGTGGTCATCTGCATGTTTCTCAGCTCTGGCCTAAAATGAAATACAAATTTAAAAAAATCAGATGTAAAAAATTAATGACAATCTTCAATTTTACAGACACTTCTGCCTTTCCAGTTTCACAAACATATTTTAGAAGACTTTTTTCTGCCTTCTTCTGTGCACAATAATGTTACAGCAGATGCAAATTTCAACATATTAAATCACTAGTAAATGCTTCTGAGTATGTGTACGTTGTAGGTAAATGTGAGTTGACATAAAAATTGTTTCAACCCAATTCAATAGATTAACTGAATTTTCCCAATATAAGAATTGTACTCTAACAGCAAGTACATGTAAAGTAAGACTTGGTTGGTTCCAAAGTCTTTTCCTTTGCTCTGTCACATTCAGTGATAAACAAACATATCAACATGTACATGTACACATGGAAATCTACTTGGGTATGTACATGTAATTTTGCTTTAGTTAATTAAATACACTTTTAGGCATGAATTAAAATGTACTATTTGAACAACTTACATTTCAGCTGCCATATTGTACTTAATTTTTTTTACTAGTGTTAACCTTCTCTATTTGCTTTTGTTTCTAATTATTTTTGATAACATTAATCCAATTTTTTTGGAACAAGAGAGTTTTACTCCCTAATGATGCAGTAACTCAGATTCTTTTAACTCACCCCCTCCCCCTTTGAATTCTCCCCACCTACCCCCACTACTGACCAACCTGTGTAAACTGTAGTTCCTCTATATGCCTTGCAGCCCCTTCAAGTTCTGCTCTCTGTTTGTCCACTGTCTTCTCTCTATGCAACAGTTCATTTCTCAGGTTAGAGACCTCCTTGTCCTTCTCCGCTAATTGCCACTGCAACTGTGCTATTTCTGACTTGTGCTGTTGCTGAAGAAACTCTTGTTTTAATGTGTCTGACTGTAGCTGCATTATTGTGTGTTCTTGCTGATTGAGTCTGGACAGTAACCCAGCCTTCACACCTAGTAAAAAAAAAAAATCATCAACCAAGCATGTTAACTACAGTTTGTGCACCCAAGCTGCAAAGAGGACTAGAGTTGCTGAGAATTGAACAGCTCAGGGCAAAAATGTTGTTAGATAAGTAAATGACTTTTTCAGTGCGCTGGGTCATTTTGACATATTACGGCCAAATTCCGTGCAATACACGGGGATTAAGTTATTGAAATATCTATCCTAAGGGATGTGAAGAAAATAACATAAAAAAAGAAATAATAATTCCTGGGCACTGGGGGTGGGGTGGGGGTGCCAAAGAAAGAAAACTAATACACCGAAACAAACATTTTTGGCTTCTTTTCATGGCATTACCATAATTTCTGGCATACAGCATGGGGAAATTCACCTCGTAACTTTAGTGCAGTTGATTTGGTAGAAATTGGCTGTAATTTTGCAAAATGACCTAAAACCCATGCAAAAACCAGTTGCATCATTTTTGCTTAGATTCCATCAATTAAATTACTGTCTCTGTGAAAAACATCATTCTAACTTACCTTGTAAATTAATGCATTCCTCTTTAGTTTTATTAAGCTCTGTCTTCAGGCTGTCATATTCAGCCTCTCGTTGGTCAAGTCGGCTACTAACAATCGTCAGCTGCTCCTGTACTGTGGAACCTTCCAGTCCAGAGTATTCCTCTGGAATCTCATCATCTTCCACTCGACCATTTAACAGCTGTTAAACACCAGAAGAAAGGGGAGATGAGAGGCTATGTAATGGAATACAGTACAAGTCCTCAATAACACTTGAAGTAAAACTGAAGAACCTTTACTTATAGACAGTGATATTCAAAGCTACAAGCTTGCGTGTATAGAAAGTAACAATTCAAATAAACAGAACAACATTAAAGGGGCAGTGTCATGCTATTTGAGCCATAGTCTTAACACCTAAAAATGCTCAAGCACATCAACAGAAACCTAAAAATAATGCTAAAGTTTCATTAAAAAGAACCATATTAGTGCACTGAAGTCATTTTTTTCATCCATATCTTAAAGGACGGCAAGGATGAAAATGGATTGAAACTTGAAAAAATTGGCCAACTTTTTAAGTTTGGACACGGGGTTTTTCAAAAATCGCCAAAAATTATATGTTCATATGGATAGCTTTTCCTGTTAAAATTCATTTCATATTTTCTTCTTGGTTTGTCAGGAATGTTGTTTCTTGTCAGCTTAAGTACCAAGTTTCAATTTTCAGCCAGTTAAGACCTATATACAGGAAAACTAACAGCGCCCCTTTAAAAAACCCAACTGGAAGGAGGCAGTCAGTTGGCTTTTTACAAAGCGCGTGGGTAGTGGACTGAGTTGCATTCAGGAGCACCAAAGACAAATTCAGTTCATGTGGTAGTCAGTGCGGGATTTGAAATCCGAACATCTGCATGCAAATCCAGTGTACCGACCACTGGGTCATGCCACCTCCTGTATAGGGAACTGCCCCCTCCTGTATAGAGAACTACAATCTTCTGTGTATCCCTTGCACATGTAGAAGCCACCGAGTTAGAGTTACAAGTGCAGCAGCTCTGCCAAATAAAGGTCTTATTGACCAAGTTCATTTGCAAAATGTTGCTTGTCTTAGTAAACACAAGTGCTACTGTATGCACAACAGCATTCAAGATAATTTCTCAAGGCAGGGTGCCCAAAGGGAATCCAAGGGGTTCAAGCTGGGGTCAGTAACAGTGGTCCTCTATACAATATTTTGTGAAGTCTATCACTTGATTTGTTCTGTCAGATGTTCTGCTTTGTCAGGTTTTTTCTACAGCTGTAACAATCACCCATTACAAGCAGTGCCAAGTGGATAGTTTATAGGAATGTTCGACTTCATTTACAATGGGATACTTTCCAGAAATTTAGCACATGGGAACCTTACATTGCAACAACTGATTTTAAAAAATCATGGGCTTCAAAGTCACAGTTACTGCATGGGAAAAATCCAAATTATATTAAACTTGTGGCCTCTTCATTGTTTCATCAATCTAACACTATAGGCTAATTTGCAAAAAACAAAACAAAACAAAAACAAAAACAAACAAAAAACAAAAATCTTGGCCTTGATTGCAGTGCTAGGAGTTACAGCACCACCTGAAACTACTGATCCACTTAAGTACTGCATCATTTCCACATGACCTTTCCGTGACATTCCCTCTATATTCCTGCGGTAGGCCAATAGGCTTTTGTTTCCTTGCCTGTTGGGTTTACTAACGTCTACGGTACATGAACACTGTAACAACATACCAAGTTTTGAAGATGAAGGAGTGTATCCTTGGCTGCAATCACATCTTCTTCCATGTCATCATATCCCTCGATAACCTCAGGAAGGAAATCCAAATCTGCAGCAATATTCTTTTTCCTGTTACCATGAGGCACACCTACAGCCTCTGTGTCAGATACTGACTGAAGACCGTCCAGGTCTCTATGAGGAAGCCTCGGCGTTGAGCTCCCACTGCTAGCATTGGAGCCCCCTGAATTAGGATCTCTATGACGAGATTCAGGCGGATAGGTCATTTTTCTCACCGGTGTCTTGATTAATGGTGTGTTGAGTGGCGGGGAAGATTGTATGGGACTACTGCCTGGACTGCTGTCCAGTGCCAGTTGATCTCCTTGCAGCTTTGGAGTTCCAGGTGTCACCGCTTTTGGTGTTTTCCTTCAAACAACAACAACAACGACAATCATTATTTAAACATTTAAAACACAACCGCTTTCACTTGTAGGTAGAAAAATCTAATCAAGGTGGGGGGAGAGTAAACATACTAGAATCATAAGAATTTCACTGCCAGTACCAACTGACATAACTTTAAACTTAAGATTTACGCACTGTGACTAAGAGAAGTGCATTCATACTGTGCTTAGAAATCTAGCTAATTATTTCAATGCAGTAATGATCTCAGTGATTTCAATATAGTTGTCAAAGATAGCAAATTCTCTTTATCAGGACCCGTTTCACTAGTCTTGTGGCTTGCAAATTTAACCAAAGAAAGAGACCCTCACCTTCTATGGCCTAAACAAAGGCAGGGATGTCACTTGGAGCCAATAATAAGACCTTTTACCTATACAGTGGCCATCTTGAATTTTATTGTTCTGAAAAGGTCTATTGCTGGCTAATTTCACTGGCTTAAAGAGACCTTTTTTTGCAGCCTGAACTTTAATCAAAACACTTGAAGGTCTAGGGACTTCTTTCTAAGGTTGAACACTGTCCAAAATAATTGATAACGTTTCTTTGTGGGTCATTTTTTAATTTTGGGGCTCACGATTTAATGTTAAATCGTGAGACCCAAAATTAAACTTTACATCTTTTCCACGCAGGATTTACGTTATATCCTGCGCGTATTTCTCGAGGGTGTTTTGCTGTTCACACCCTTACTGGAACGTGATTTTGTACTATAACTTCATGTATAAAACTAGTTCCCTTTAGACATCTTGTTACAATCCCTGATGAAGTCTGTTTGATCAGACGAAACCGGTCGGATATTAAACAGAGTTAACAAGATCAGTTGCTGTGTGCTGCTCACTAGTTTCTTTTTTTTAAAAATTGTCCAAAATAATTGATAACGTTTCTTTGTGGGTCATCTTAGTTGAATTTAGAGGGAGGGGGGATAATAATGAATGCCATGCTATCTTATGTTGTGAATAATCTCTCTCCCAAAGCACAGCTGCTGTCTTCCTACCTAAGTCGGAAGGGCATTCTTATCTGGCGACCAGCACTAGCATGTTTCCTGCTGGCTTCCCCAATGGCAGCAGCTGCCTCAGCAGCTGCTGCTGCAGCAGATGGACTGCGAGAAAGTTTAGTAGGTGTGGTGGACTGAGGACTTTGATGTGCTGATGGCTTCACGCTTGTTGGTTTGAAATGAGCTGCTAGAGCCAGTACGAGTCGCATGGTGGCTTTGGCATTCCCATCAACAATTTCTGAAAACAAGAACAGTTACATTGGATGTTAGTTTATTCATTCCTGCAAAGCAATTCAGTGACTAGTAAACATCATGGGATGTACAGTGTACCAGACTGCAGAGATACAAGTCTGATTCCTCTAATGCAGGTCAAAAAAGGTTGATTTTAATTTATAAAATCAGGAAGAGGACTCTGCCACTCTTTGATCTGCCACTTATCCAAGGAAAGGGATGAGCCAGTCTGGTTTCAAGCTGGTCAAACCAGTTTTTCATTGTTTGCACATGATCAATCGCCACCCGTGACCAGCATTTTTAAATTTAAATCTGCAAGGCAATTATGACTTTTGCTCTTGAGGTTGGGTATTCCTCTGTATATAAAAAAACAGAAAGCTACAAAATTTTGTTTGATACAAAACTATACAGCATTTACAAAATATAAACCATTTTGAGTATGCTGAAATTACTTTTTGAGTTACTACATATGTTTTTCAGATATATTTTAACAAAAATATTCAAATGCTTATTTCAGTATTGCAGATCCAGGTCATGCATGACTCCTGCTCAGTTAAATGTGAACTTAGTGCATGCTTGACGGGAAAAGTGGAAGTGGTTGGCACAAGTCCCTTACTATTCCTGACCTATCTTTGGAGGATCAAAGGGGTTCTGCTCGCAGGGTCATTTGTCTGGTATTACATAACACAGATGAGAAACAAAGAAATTACAAGATCAACCTTGGTTTACGTAATTTTTACAAACAACATACATGAGCACACCTGCCATGAATATTGTTTTGTTTTGTTTTTAAATTCACAGACGAGATAGCTCACACAGCAATTCCAGTTTGCTCAGTTACAGGATGACCAGCTCCCAACATCAGTGGCTTCATAGCTCAGTTGGTTAGAGCGTCACACCGGCATGGCCAGGTCACGGGTTCAAACCCCGTTGAAGTCCTGAATTTTTTCAGGCTTCTCTATGCAATTGCCCAAATTGCATTCATAACTGCCAGGATCATAGCTTCACTTGATTACATGATACTAATAAATCTTTCATAAGCATATTAGTGTAAAAATAATTATGCATAAGATCTTTGCAATGAAGTTGCCCATTGGCATCAATTTCATAATTAACATCTTAATGGGCAACAGCTATGTACTATCATGTTAACGCAAATAAATATCATTTAACCACTTTCAAACCTTTCGAGGAAATCTGACGCATTTTAATCCGCTGGGCTGCCATGAAGTGAAGGACTTGGTCCACATTTTCCTTTTTTAAAGCATAAGATGCAGGAAATTCATCAAATTTCAGAGTTTCGCCAGCTGCAAGAACAACGATTTACAGAAAGAACTAAATGATCACTTGTAATTAAAGGAAGTGAACAATGTGACAACATAATATGCTAGCAAAACCATTCAAATGGAGACAAGCATGTCTGATGTTGTTATATAACGTTACAAAAGACTGACCCACAATAGCTGAATAAAATGGTCTGGGTGATGTTCTGAACTTGTCTCTTATCAATTTGATGATTAGTAATTTACCACCCTGGGTGCACAACCTCAAAATAAATTCACTTATCCCCAAAGATGCTGCTAGTTCCCAGAGACCAACTAATTTCACCCATTGAAGTAAATGTAATTATCACTGCCTATTTCTTAATGATTGTGGTGTGACCAAGCATGCATTTCTTAAAACCCCTGAAATCCTTCAGCTGCTGACTGTATTTTGAGTGTGATAATTTCCTCTGTATCTTGGAAAGGGAGGCATATCAAGGCACGAAATGCTGCACATACTATTTTTCTTTTTATTATCCAAAAAATATCTTAAAAGACCAGCTTTTAAGATTAAATAGATCAGAAAGTTTTCAAGACTTTTGAGACACAGGCCCCAACACACTACAACTCAAAATTATTTTAAAGTTTCAAAAGGCCAAAATGAAACCAGCTGGGTGCATTCATAACCAACTGAGGTCTCTGAACAAGGAAGAATTTTGGCAATATCCCTGTGTTCAACCCAATACAGCAACCTTAAAAGGCATCTTATCTCTGACACAAAACTTTGTTTACAAATGGCTCTTTGGAAGTTCTGCTTCTTACACAAATTTACATTGTGTTAACTGTCCTCAAAAGTTAGCAAGTCAGCAGTTTGAGAAGTAAATTATAAGCTAGTAATGACATCATATAATTTATATAATTTACACTTCCCATCCCAACATAAAATTCTCATGAGACTGTCATAACTAGCAAGACATTCAAATGACATAACACTGTATATAACTCACACTTGCCACCCAATCATAAAATTCTCATGGAGTCATCATAACTGACAAACACATTCAATCTGAACACTTTAGATTAAACCATACAATTTTACATGTCTACTCTTTATTCTCTAATTAAACCCACACTGCTAAATCACCACAACCAGTGTCAATGTTTTGATAGCTGAGGGATCAATTGAGTGACACTTCAAATTAAAATCACACGAAATCATTTCAACACTTATCAATGCTTTTATGAAGATGCAATTCACTGATTATAGTTATGCAAACAAATTAAGGCATAAGCTTACTGAAAGAAAACCTTACCTAACACTTCAACCAACTGAACCAAAGCAACACCATCCCTTGTGTCCCGAGGAATCTCACGGACAAAACGGCTACCGGGTCTTTTCTTGAGCTGTGAATTCACCCACGCAACATACTGTTCCTGTGAAAGCAATATTTAACACATCATTTTATGTAGGTTGAATACTATAGCTGTACATGAATGATAGAAAAGCAAGTTAAAGTTGAAACTCCTTTACCGTATAATCGTCTCCTGAGTGTGCCTTAGTTTTCTCCTTGTCGGACATTACAAGTTTAAAGAGAGCTCACAGCAAGATCGGAAACATCCATTTTTAACGACTTGAAGTTCAATTGGTACGTTTGTCATTGGACCATAAAAGCTAGAACTAAAGTTTCAAATAATTATGTACCCATGGTGTGATCATTCCACACAAGTTACCGGAAAGTGACAGATTTGAAAGATAGAGTTTAGAAATGGGAAACAATGATGCAAAACAAGTACAAAAGGTTTAATCACAGAGGCGGAACGTGAAATGAATATTTCAAGGAGAGTATTTCTTTTTCTGCATGACCGGTTGTTGACAGAGAAGGATTTTGCATAACAATAAAGAATATATTGATGGAAAGGATTAGGAAACCATGAAGCATCTTTGAAAACTACAAAAGGACCCAATGCTAATAAATGAAGACAGTGACAAGGATACTTGGGCCACTTAAAAATTCATTGTCCTATCATACATGGAGGTCTTTGTCAACGCAACCCAAAGCAAAAATACAAAGAGCAATAGATTAAAGTAGTTCGAAAACAAGAGTACTTTTCAAATTAATTAACACATAAATAGTGCTGTTGCAAATGGCAAAGGATATTTTTAATTAATGTTAATTTTCTTTGATAGATAGTACAGTGACCTTTGAAAATTATCACTGACAGCATAATAATTTAAAATTAATGAAAACCAGCTATGTGTAGTTTGACATTATTTATAAAGAGTTAAGGGAAACAAGCTAATGGCTGATGGAGGTGGATCAATCAGACAAGAAAACTAACAACAACAGTAATAATAATTATAATAATTATTATTATCATTAGCGATCATAATAACATTGTTGTAATTACCCGGGAAACTTCTGTTAAGTCTGCATAAGAAACTCTGTGAGCATATATTAATAATTAAATTATTTCTGTTCACTGGGAACCACGTGTAGTCAGAGAACAGAAAATACTGATGAGCTTACATTCAGAACGTTCAGTAGACTCCAGGAGAAAAAAACGTAACAAAAAGAACATGATCTAATTGGCTATAAACATGGCACGTTTGGGCTTGAAACATTCAATGTTTGCAAGAACTGTGAGAGCAAGTTTCAAAAATGGCAGTGAGAGTTGGATATTGAGATTTCTTTGAGCAAATTGCCTTGACTTGTTACAATACATTACTTGTTTCATAAAAGTGGTGTGAAAGTTCGCCTAACAGGCTGTCAAACTTTGAAGGTTCAATTTCCAAACATGCCACATTTGATAGCCAGTAACTACTATTTCCGAGCTACCATGAAGAACTAACTTTTTGCACATTCTTTCAAGCACCAAACAGTTCTGTTTGTCTAGACAAACCCCGTCACATTTGCGACAATAATTTCTGTTTTGGTTTTGGTCACAAACATGAGAAATCAGTTCTGTCAAGCAATATGAATGTACAACGAAAAGGCTTAAAGTTCACAGTTATTAAAACTAAACAAGAAGAGAAGAAGTGCAAGTATCAGCAGCGGGTATTAGATGTAGAAATGGGTTCATTTACGCCTTTGGTGTTTGGAACCATTGGCGGAATGGGAGATGAGTGTCAGCGGTTCTTAAAGCATCTCGCAGACAAGATAGCTCAGAAAGATACCGAGCCCTATCATAGTGTAATCACTTGGCTCAGGACACAGATTTCGTTTGAACTCTCAGTACATGCATGCGTTAGAGGTTCGCGAACGCCGTTTCGTAGCAGGATAGAGAAATCATTAGACTGTAAAATAAATGTAGCTAGTGCGGATATTTGAGATACACGGTCTATATGCTTTTAAATTCGGGGCGTTTTATGGACACTGGTTTAGCCGTCATTAGTATAATTCGATTGTATGATTTTAATATCTCTGCATCATGGAATTCGTAATTTTATAGAATTTTTAATAGTCTCTTTTTAATGGAAATGAGTTGTAAATAGTTTTTTCTTTACTTCTAATTTGTAAATAGCAATTTGCTTGGCATAGGTTAATAAAGGGTTTTTGTTTATTATTATTATTATTATTATTATTATTATTATTATTATCTTAAAACTAAACAAAAACGTTAATGTTAGTGGAAAACAAGTCTTAACGCAACAATTTGTCAATAAAAAATATGGCTAAATGAAATTTTGGCAATAAATTGACAGACCCAAATGGGAAACACACGCAGCCGAATTGTTCAAGTGGCCAAGATTTTCGACCACCGTATTTTTCAAAAAATGGTCAACGGTCTGGATGGAGATTCCAGACCCATCAACAGAAATGGCAAAGCAGCCCGAGGAACAGTCCATATCCTCCCAAGAAAAAGGAGGAGGGGAGAGCCCAGAAGTAGACCAAGTGTCTCAGGTGGGTTCCACTGCTTATGAGTTCAGTGTTACACAAGCAGGCAGAATTCAGTATTACGTTAACAAATGGGAAACAATTTCATCTGACTGCAATATACTGGATATTGTCAAAGGGTGTCAAATAGAATTTAAGAGTAACACCCCACATCAAATGAAGCATCCAAAAGAGATAAAATTCTCAAATGTTGAAACCGGGTTTATTGACACTGAGATCAAGAGACTGCTGGAAAAGGGTGCAATAGTTCCAAGTTGCCATGAAACTGGGGAGTTTGTATCAACAATCTTTGTCCGACCAAAACCAGATGGGTCCCACCGGTTGATATTAAATTTGAAGAGGTTCAATGAACATGTAGCTTATCACCATTTTAAAATGGAATCACTGAAATCAGCTCTACAAATGATGAAGCCAGGTTGTTATATGGCTTCAGTGGATCTAAAAGATGCATACTACTCAGTTCATGTCGATATAAAATACCAAAAATTCCTAAAATTTTATTGGCGAGGTAAACTCTATCAGTACACATGCCTGCCAAATGGTCTTGCTTGTGCACCCAGAGTATTCACTAAGCTGTTAAAGCCAGTTTATTCTACTCTCCGCTCTGAGGGCCACTAATCTGTTGGATATATATCAATGATTCATACCTAATAAGGCAACACCATTCAAAATTGCCACAATAACATTCAGCAAACAGTCAATTTGTTTACTTCTCTGGGGTTTCTAGTGCACCCAGAAAAATCAGTGTTAGTTCCAACCGGAAAACTCATGTTCTTGGGTTTCATCCTTGATTCTGAACGTATGATAGTATCGTTATCTCCAGAGAGAGCAGGAGCTATCAAAGAGGCTGTAAAGAGACTGCTACAAAAACCAAACCCCACAATACGAGACCTTGCTGAGGTTATAGGAAAGTTTGTGGCTGCCTTTCAGGGTTGTCTTTATGGACCTTTGCATTATCGTCAACTAGAAAGTGACAAGATCAGTGCTTTGAAGAAGTCACAAAGAGATTACGATGCTCCTGTGACCCTTTCAAACTTAGCACAACAAGATCTACATTGGTGGATCCAAAACATTCAAAATGCTAAGAATCCAATCAATCATCCTAACCCTACTATAATCCTTGAATCAGATGCCTCTAACATGGGTTGGGGTGTTGTGTATCGAACAACATCAACCAGGGGTAGATGGGCCCACAATGAACAGCAGCTACACATTAATGCCCTTGAAATGAAAGCTGCATTTTTTGCATTACAAACATTCTGTCAGGACCCGAGGGATCAACATGTGTGTGTTATGATCGATAACACTACTGCAGCTACGTATATTAATAACATGGGTGGAAGCCATTCTGCCATATGTAACTCTCTAGCAAGGGAAATTTGGTTTTGGTGCATTGACAGAAATTTATGGATTAGAGCTGCTCACTTGCCAGGCACCAGCAATGTAGCAGCAGACAAAGCATCACGTGTATTTTGTGACCAAACTGAATGGAAACTAGATGAAACCATTTTTGCATCAATCACAGAATATTTCTACAGACCCAAAATAGACCTTTTCGCTTCCCGATTGAATTATCAGTTGCCCAGATATGTTGCTTGGCAACCAGGCCCTGGAGCAGAAGCTGTTGACGCTTTTACACTAGACTGGCGTTCTGACACGTTTTTTGCGTTTCCTCCTTTCAGTTTATTAGGAAGAGTTTTACAAAAAATAGAGGACGATCAAGCAGAGGGAATACTTGTGGCCCCGAATTGGCCAACACAACCTTGGTATCCCAACTTAATGAGACTTCTAGTTCGCGAACCACTGATGCTGCCAAAGGGAAAACATCTGCTGAAATTGCCATACAACCCAGAGCACATTCATCCCCTGCATTCAAAGTTAGTACTTCTGGCCTGTCACTTGTCCGGGAACCCCTCTGTGAAAAAGGTCTTCGAGAGCAAACCCTTCAAATCATCATGGCATCCTGGCAAGACTCCACCCAAAAACAATAAGCTGGATATTTACAAAAGTGGCAAAGGTTCTGCAGTGGACAGAAAGTTGATATGTTTTCACCACCTGTAGAGGAAGTGTTACATTTTCTAACTGAACTGTTCGAGGCTAATTGTGGCTATAGTGCTCTTAATACAGCTAGAAGTGCATTGTCTACCTTTATTGTCTTGCCTGGAAACATTTCTGTGGGGAATCACCCTCTAGTCACAAGGTTTATGAAAGGCGTTTTCCAGTCGAGACCCACATTCCCTAAGTACACTGAAATCTGGGATGTAAATGTTGTGTTATCTTATTTGAAAACTCCGAGTCCTGTTGCAAAATTGTCTCTAAAGGACTTGACCTACAAGGTCACAATGATGTTGATGTTGTTATCGGGTCAAAGGATCCAAACAATCCAATTGTTGGATTTGAAAGATATGACTGTCTAAGTCCCAGTTTACGTTTAAAGTCTCGAGTAAAGTTAAACACACTAAGCCAGGGAGGCATTTACAAGATTTGAAATTTAAGACTTATGCTCCCGATAGACGGCTATGTATTTATACCTATCTCCAAAAATATTTAGCTGTAATGAAGCCCCTATGGGGAGATGAAACAAAGCTGCTAATAACCTTTAACAAACCATATCAAGCGGTTTCATGAGACACCATTAGAAGATGGATCAAACAGGTGTTAAGCAATTCCGGTATTGACACCAATGTCTTTAGTGCATATAGTACTAGGTCAGCTTCAGTAAGTGCAGCCAAATCTAAAGGGGTTCCTTTAGACAAGATTTTATCAGTTGGTGGTTGGTCACGTGTTTCCACTTTTAGCAAGTATTATAACAAACCGATTGTTAATACTCACGGGTGTGACTATGGGTCAAGCTTACTTAACCTTGACTGAGCTGAACAGCGTACATGCTCGGTGGGAAAAAAGCCTACAGCATTTATAGTATGTTGTCATTAAATACGCTTTACAATGTTTGTACGAAAGTGTGCTGTTGGACATTCTCTGTCATCTGGCCACTCTGCTTTAAAATCTCACGTGATCTGACTCCACGGCTCGGTAGAATTACAATCGAACTTCAACTTCCAGGTAAGTCTCGTTTAATTTTTTAATTACCATTTAAGGGCCTGATTACATGAGCTGGTTACTTGACAGTACATGAGCCGGGCCTGGTTAACCAGGCTGACCTGAATCATGTACTCTCTCGTTACTCCACTTTAGAGAAAAATGGCCCACCAATTGACCATTTGACAGTTGTGCTCAGTTACCAGGCCTTTGAATGAGGGTAAGGCTGGAGGATTCAGGATATCAGGTATCACATCAGCTAAGAAAACGTAAGTTGTTTGAATGACTGAGGGGGGGGGGGGG
>BLFK01000292.1:1634672-1689614 GCA_014634185.1 Astreopora myriophthalma
TATGTTGTCATTAAATACGCTTTACAATGTTTGTACGATAGTGGGCTGTTGGACATTCTCAGTCGTCTGGCCACTCTGCTTTAAAATCTCACGTGAGATGACGTAACGGTGAGGTAGAATTGAAAAATTAAACGAGACTTACCTGGAAGTTGAAGTTTGATTGTAATTCTACCGAGTCAGAAGGGGATTACGTGCCCACCATAGTGGTTGTGCATGCAATGAACTGTGCACATTGTCCCGCCCTATCATTGGGGTGTGACCATACGACAGGTTTTAAATATTGAGCTGAGCTGGCAGGTCGCGCAATCTCACATAATCCCCTTCTGACTCCACGGCTCGATAGAATTACAGTCGAACTTCAACTTCCAGGTAAGTCTCGTTTAATTTTGTAATTACCATTTAAGGGCCTGATTACATGAGCTGGTTACATGACAGTACATGAGCCGGGCCTGGTTAACCAGGCTGACCTGAATCATGTACTCTCACGTTACTCCGCTTTAGAGAAAAATGGCCCACCAATTGACTATTTGACAGTTCTGTGCTCAGTTAACAGGCCTTTGAATGAGGGTAAGGCTGGAGGATTCAGGATATCGGGTATCACATCAGCTAAGAAAACGTAAGTTGTTTGAATGACTGAGGGGGGGGGGGGGGTATGGCACATACCCCCAGTCATACAAACATCTGCAAATTTTTCAGTTTTCAACTTGCGTTTTCTCAGCTAATATAACATCTGATATGCTGAATCTTTGTAGGATTACTAAACTAAAGCTGCTTTTATCTAATCCCAGTAGACGTTTTTCATTTTAAAATGTCTTTTAACTTGTGGCCGCCATTTTGGAGAACAGTCTGTGTTAGTCATTTGCTTTCAATGACCCACCAATTAGTTGCTTTTTGTTTCAAAGTATATATAAGATTGCAAACCGGCTGCTTTAAACTGTAAAATGATGAATTTCAATCAAAGTTCAGCAAAGGAAACATCTCTCAAACTCTGGAAGTGACAGGCAGCAATAAGTTTATATTCCACTGTAAGCAAAAAAGCCCATTTTGACTTGAGTTTAAACACAGCCAAGCTCTATTCCCTTGATGTCCCCATTCAACAGGTTTTTAGTTGACCTGGCGTATTTTGAACCTTTTATGCAAGCTGCAACAACCTTTAGGTACACTACGCAAAAATAATTGATTTTAAGTCTATGAACGCATGCAAGACCCGCAAAGTACAATCCTCGATCGGCATATCAACTTTCAATCGAAAAAACAATCAGACACACTTGACACGAGGTAAACTTTCCTTCAATCAGGTATGTCAACACCGCCGTAATTTGGCCTCTAGCGCATATCTGTGCTGTTAAAAAGTGTTCCAAGCATTCTAAAAATTGATATACCGATGGGATACACAACTAAATATTTCTCTAGCGATACAAAAATGTTGCGTGCAAAAATATTGGTACTTAAATTTGATTTTTCTTGTTCACAGTCGAGAAGGAAATATTCGTTTTGCCCTTTAAAATAACACAACGAAAGTGCAACATCGAAACGGTGCTTGTACGAACGGAAACCAAGCGACAATATCAGTGAACTAGGCTTAGACTTAAAGCTTTTAAGTAAAATCTGAACAGCTAGCACGTAAACACGCTTCAGTGGTTGTTTGCCAACCCTGTGAAACACAAAACCACCCCGGTAAACTTAGCATAAATCCCCGTTTAGCAGGAAACCTTTTAGTAAACAAGCAAGATCGCAGAGAAAGAAATGTCTTACCTCACGTTTGTTGCCTTCCTCCGCATTTCGCTTCAGAGTGTCTCTTGCCAACGAAGGAGCCGATACGCTTTCGTGAAAACCCTCGCGTTTTCCTTTGCTTCGCGGATTAGGCGAACCCTGAGCGCTTGCTCTGCCAACTTCGCTCGGGAAATTGTACATGTTTTCGTCATTTGCTGCTTCATAATACCGCCCGGACATTCCATTTACACAAGGCCGGTCATGTTCGGTTTCTATGGTTGTGATAACGGGAAACCATTGCCCATAGAATGATCGATATTTGGTCGCTCAACGATAGTTGGGATTGGGACGAGTCGAGGTGGGGGGGGAAGGAGGAAGACTTGCAGAGCCACAGGTACCCCAGTCGTAGATGTGATTATTGCGAACTGTGTGCTTAATATTGCACTTTTATTATATAGACATGAGTGTTTTACAGGGAATTACATAGCCTGCGTAGCAGCCGTTTCCTTTCCTTTCCCAAACGCTCGCGAAGGGGCACTTATCCCTAATTTTTTGCTCACCCCAGGCCCTCTCCCGCTTTATCGCTCGCTTGTTCGCTCTCAGGTCCGCCTGGAAAAGGAAACGGCTGCTACGCAGGCTAGGAATTACACCACTCGTAACATTCATACCAAACTGCATCCGGGACAGTAGTGGCGTATTAGTGAGGATATCGATGGCGTCATCTCCTGCCTCAAGTGAATAAAACTGTTTTAACTTCTTTGTTTTCGTTGCGCTCACTCGTGAGATATTGTTCTTGCCACTCGAACATAAAATTCACATCCTCTCGCCGCCGTGTAATGTCCTCTATAGATGCGCCATAAGACGAATATTGTGGTATCACTAGTATCATTCTCATTCCATCGTAGCTTTCCGCATATGCACGGACTCCTAAAGGTTGTACACGGAAGACACAAGTACATGTCGCTCGAATCTTAGTCCAAGTTGAGCGAAACTGAACTCCGAGTAAGAAAGGCATCTGTCACATATGCTCTCTCTCTCCGTCACTCCCTTCGACAGAGGGGTATCCGAAAGTAGCTAAGAACACTCTCGAGACTGGTATAAGCGATCCGTGGGCCGAAATGTCGGGGTGCATCGTCCAGGGTACCGCTACATGGCTGTTGTCGTTTTTTTTTTCTCTTTCTTTTAGGCATTTGGTCTATATACGCATGCATAAATGTCCTAGACCGGGACTCCAGCACGTACCATGTGGGAAACACAGTGTGAAAACAGAATGATCAGCTTTGAAGTGTTTATACGGGACACCGACAAAAGCAAAAGTTCGAGGAGTTTTGGTGGATGCCAGAACCACCTCGGTCAAGAGACTCTGAAATCGATTCCTGATTACATTATAATTCGTTGGTTCCGCGTACAAACCATCGCAAACCGTTAAAACACAGCACCTCGACATGCAGCTACAATATCAGACAGAATCAAGAAAGAAACCCCTCCCCCCAACAAATCATTGGTTCATTTGCGTGCAAAACGATACAAACCATTTTCTCATCATTTAAAATGACGTTTAAGGTCTTTTTCATTCGAGAACTTGGGTGACCGTCTGTGATTATTCTGGCCTCGAAAAGTTGCCGAACTGTACAAGTTCTTTACCAGGCCAGTGCCAGAACGAACTTTGCAAAGAGACTAGGATCGGAAAAAAAAACTAGCTCCTCACAATTCATATTGAAATGAGTAATCGCACAACCAGGTGCCGTTATCGGTACAACCGATTATAAAAGAAAACATGACGCGACCTTTTGTCATAATAAGATACATTTTCTTAAATCACATTCTCTGTCAAATTCCCTAATGACAAGTCAAAATGCTAATCATGAGGATGTACAGTTTCTTGAGGTCTTGAGAGACAAGGTCACCTCCTGTCTTAATTAACGATTATCGTTAATTCAGAGCAAATTACGAATTAGCGATAATAGCTGGTGATTTTTTCCGCCCTACCCACCTCCGGCTGACAAAAGCCCTGCTAGGAAAGAAGCTTAATTCAAATGTCTTTCTCCAAATTTAAAAAAAAAATTGCAATTGCAATTGCTCTCCACAACAAGTAATCATTGCCTTGGTAATAATTTCAACCGAATGAGCAAAAAATAATAAAATCTATCTTTTGTGGGACAGTCGCTCTCTTGGAGTTCATAGCTGTGTCCTGTTCACCACACTTCACATTTCTTTTTTGGGTTCATATAAGATCCTACTTTACAATTGAACACATCTGAAAATTCTTGGAAGTTCGACAAGGTTCCAATCACCCTACAAGACAAAAAAGAAGAACAACAGCAACACTTTGAAGTTTCCCATCATATATTTCCTGCCTTACCCTCCCACCCTAAGTGGCGTCTTTTGCCATAAGGTGTTTTATTCACTGCGCATGCGTTTCCTTTACCCTCGCTTGAACGCATGCGCACGTACGCGTGGCAAGAAATAACTAAGACTGACTGATTTATGGCAAACGACAAATTTCAGCCTGACGTTTGCCGTTTACTGCAAACGCAAACCTTAATCTCTCTACTGTCCGCGCAGTGGTCCTAGTGAAAGTAAACGGGAGAAAGAGCCATTTTCACCGCAACCAAAAACCAAGAAAGGCCTTTGGTAATCAAGGTATTTTAAATCGGAAACAATTAAAAAGGACGGGCGCATGAATGCATGACTTACCTGTACTTAGTAAGGGCATGCACATCTTCAGTGACTGACAAAAATTCCGCAGCGGGGGTGGTGCGAGTACATTCTTTCTGCAAATTGAGCAAGGAAAAACTTAACTGTGAATTTCCAAGTGAATCGCATTCCGCCATGATGCATTCTGGGACCGTATAGGTCAAAAAATATTCCTAGCTATTTTCCCGCGAATTCAGTCTCCTACAGGAGCCTTGCTAGCCAATCATAAGCCTTGCATAATTAATCTGTTGGACGCGTGAGCACTTGAAGTGAACCTTTAGGGGGAAAAACCCAATATGGCCGCCATGACGTCATGTGAAAACCATCTATAAGTTCGCGTCAGCCTCTTCTTCGAAGCGAGTCTAAGTGCAAAATTATTGTGATGGTAATTAGTTCACTTTGCATATGAATGAAAACTCATTTTCATAAGAAAGACTTCGCACTTAGACTCGCTTTGAAAAAGAAGCTGAAAGAAATTCGAAAATGGCCTATTACACAGCGAGGATCGTTAATTCACCTGAGCGTATCCAATGAAGAAAAGTTCTCTACTCGTCATATTTAGCTCTGGTAAAATTTGCTCTGGTCCGTTCTTCTCATTGAACTCATTGTACGCCTAAAAGGAAAAAAAAACTTTCAACGCGCGTACTGATAATTCCCGGAAAAAAATTACAAACAAATGTATGGAAAAATTGAACGCTACCGGGAAAGATCTAGCTAAGGTTATTCCCTAAAAATTGGTTAGTATAATCCTTTGCCCTGTACCTTCAGCTTGCAATTCAGAAATTTTTCTGAGTTAGCGTTTTACGAAAATTATATGTAAATTCTTTACGCTTTGCCTACCCGCGAAGATGGCGGCTTAAACCGTGATAAGGTCTATATGTCATGTCATGTTACGTCACGTCACGTTACGTCATGTCAAGTCATGTCATGTCATGTCATGCAGAGGGACCCGTCTCTGGAAAAACCTTTAAGACTTAAAAAGCCCTTTCTGAAAAACTTTGATCTGCTCTCACTCTAAAAGCTGGTCGTTCAACATGTTTTCAAGAGAAAAGAGGGCAAAAAGTTATCTGCAAGATTTCATGCCTAGTTAGAATCGTTGTCATTTTTATGATAACAGGAAAACAGGAAATGATGTACCAAAAAAGTACAGAGTTCTTCAAGAAACGCACGCCAGGTCCGTTCGGGCCACCATAAAGTTCACGATGGCATGGTTTGGCAGTTCTTCTTTTTGTTCTCGGTCTAACGAACCCATTATAAAAAAGATAATTTAAAAAATCAGGGAATCTTACGTGGTAAGCCAGATTGACTCCTCCTAAGTCTGCGATGTTCTCGCCAAGAGTTTTCGTTCCACTAATCTGTACACAATTTGAGAAATACAACGCAAAGTTATCTCGTAATATCTTACATGATAAGCGAGGGTCAAGCCTCCTCCGTCTGCTATGTTTTCTTCTAAGGTCTGTAGCCCATTGATCTGAGTTTATTGTTAATTCGTAAGCATGCAAGAGATAAGAGACATGAATAAAAGAAAGCGTGAATTGAACGAATGAGTGAAAATTTATATTAAAATTTAAATTTCGTACGCCGCTTACTCTGAAGTGAAAAGTACTTCGCTAATCACCTCCGAGATAGCCAATCAGAGCGCGTGAAAAGCACTATTCAATTGTGTGGTATATATACTTACTTAAATTATTGTGATTGGCTATCACGGTGGACATGTGATTTTGAGATCACGTTTTTAACAGAAACAAAACGAAATTCAGTTTTTTCACCTAGAAAGTGGAACGGCTTTATTGTTTGCCAGGGGTCTGTGGAAACTGTTCGTGGAAAAAAGACATTTATTTACTTACATGGAACTTGTTGAGAACTTTGTATTTCGAAAACTGCTCTACCAAACATTTAGCTCTCTCCTGGAAAGTCTTTACGGCAGGCTCACTCCAACAAGTTCGCTTCTCAATCAATTCGCCATTTTTATCAAACTTTCGCCCTACAAACAGCGATATTGTTACTTTGGTTCTTCTTTCCACTTAGAGACTTGGAAAAAAGTGCAAAAAGCAAAAAGTGAACCCAAAACGGAATGTTGCACGCTTTAATCACGTGCTGACTCTTGCCTGTGGTGTCAAACCCGTGAGTTAGCTCGTGACCAAGCACGTGACCAATGGCGCCGTAGCTCAAGGACCTGGAAAGAGAAAACAAACCAATCAGCGGCATCGATTTTGCAGGTTACCGCAACATTTGGTTCTCAAGCTCAAGCCATCGTCACATTAACACAACATACGATCACGGCTAGTATTCATATGCGCTTGTCTATGGGAAACACATTTCGAAGTCGTTTAAAAGACGAGCAAGTGCTGACGGCATTATGAAACACAGCAATTTCAGTTATCGGTAGCAAAGCCGCATCTGTGAAACACAAAGAAGAAGCAATAGTCCGCAATCCATGAGTCATATAAAATGTCGGAAAATCTCTTTAATGTGTTACCTTGGTATGTCATTGGCATAAAAGAATGGTGGCTGCAGAATTCCGGCAGGGACCACTGAAGAAACGAAGAAAGAGTGCGTGAGTGAGTGAGCGAGTGAGCGAGTGAGCGAGTGAGCGAGCCAGAAAGGTAGATGCGGAAGAATTTGTACCTCCACTGTTGGATATAGGTACCTCTTATTTCAATTTCGCTAGGAAATAGACAAGGCTATATCAGTATTTAGAGAAAACAGGATTTCATTTCCGCTTTTTGTATTTTCAAATTTCACGTGACCCGTCAAGTTTGGATTTCATGGCATCAAATGATTGCCAAATTGTGAGTACATCCGACAAAATGACGTCATAAAATCTTAAATGGCGGCTTCGACCGGCTTTCGCTAATAAAATGTGAACTATAGCTTTTCATTCCAACAATTTCATGCTAAGTCGTAAATTAAAGAGAAAATGGATTTTCCCTGTTATAAAGCGCCAGTAAGATCAAAATGTATATTACTAAAACGACGTTTTAAAAAAATAAGAAAGCACAAAGCGGCAAAAATCTGTCACTGCACCTATCTCATTCTTCGTTATAACGTAAAACGCATTCACCAATTGAGGCACAGTTATCCACCTGAAAAAATCATAACCACAGAAATACACATGAATTTAAACGTTCGCAACGACAGCCTTCCGAGAACGTATTGCAAGTTTTGCTCTTGCATGTTTAGACCCTGACTCTATTCTGGAATAAGAATACGGTAAATTGAATAACCCCTAAATTTTTCTTTGGAGGCAAGTTTAGGAAAATGTCTCTGCAGCATTTTGTCGGGAAACAGTGCTAAAAATTTCCTTTGTATTCTGGTAACATAAAAATTCGCTTAGGGGTGCTTTTTAGAGGTAAACGTTCGTATTCTTATTTCAGAATAAGGCCAATCGAACCCACCATTGGTACGTTTTTTCCCTTATTCTCTTTCCCGCGTGTTTACTGCGCGTCTGAGCCCCCTTTTTCCATCCCCACGCGTGGCCCTCTCGGGCGCGATCACCCCTCGCTTTTCTCATCCCTGGCGCTGGTCACGCGGGTCAACCGTAGATCGGTCTTTTGAATCCACAGCTAATCATAATTTGCCTTATGGCCGTTTCCAGTAGATGTTTGCGCATGTCACTATACTTCCTTCTAACGAGTATCTTAGCAACGAGACAATGGTCGCACGTTTTCCCGCCCTTCCGCCCTTAACAACGGCTGCGTGTCTGCCCATGCCCTTAGCAACGGTTGTATGTTTTACCACTCTTGAGTGTGTTCTCTTCGACTCCGATCGTATCATTGAATTTTGCTACTTGTCTATTTTTTTCCACTGGGAATTTGAAAAGCTCTTTAGATCTCCCTACGAAAGCAAATATTTACTCACTGGTGTCTGTCAACAGGTCTCCCCAACTTAGTGTACGTTTGATAGTTGGAAAATTTATCAGTGCTGAGGACATTTTTGAACCACTGGTCCTCTGTGACGTTCAACTGCAAAAGAACAAATCAAAGACAAAAGAAAGGTATTCTCAACTCGAATCCGAAGACTGGAAGCACTTAAACAATTAAGTAGGAATTATTAAATCGAATCCGTTTAGACAGATAACAACTTTATATGTCATGGCCGAATTGTTTGAAGTAGGGTTAGTGCTGAAGTGGGATAAATACAACGAAAATCGGGCTTCAAAAATGGGGGCTGTTCCCCCTCATGTTTCCTGTTGTGCACCGATCTCAGTTGACCAACAATTCGGTGAGTGAGTGAGTGAGTGAGTGAGTGAATGAGTGAGTGAGTGAGTGAGTGAGTAACTGACTGACTGACGTACTGACTGACTGAAGCACTTGATTACATCAGTTCTCCTATCCCTTTCCTGTCAAAGCCGGCAATAACTTAAACTGCCCAGCCAATTTAAGCTTGTTTAGAAGGTGGTTGTTCAACGAAACTTATTTAATGCCAGGATACATCAGGCTGTAAACGTTCTGGGTGAGGGAGATGTTAACCTGTCCTTACCATACGATATCTTTGGGAAAACGTCGTGTCGTTCCAAAGATATTCAGGATATCCTACTTTATAAACAGCTGCATCAGCCTGGCAGTAAAACAGTCAAATAAACAAACAAACATAAGTCGTGCTGAAATACTTCACACCTGCGCTTCGGTTTTGCCTGGTTTGGTCTCAAGAAAAAGTGTTTTACTCAACAACAAACAGTACTAGCAACCCTTATACGGGCATTTCTCCAACCGCGCTTGGCACGAGCTGCATGCTTTCCGGCCGCGGCATGCTCAGCAATTGTTGCACAGTTTTGTTTATCTGAGCACGAATGCAATGATCGTTCTCGGTACAACTTCTCCAGTTTCGTTGCATTTGGATCGTCACCATTTGCGCGGACTTTTCCCGAGGGTTATAACAGTTCCATACGTTCTCGCACCTCTCGAGGCACCCCTTGCTCAGTCGTTGTGACGCGCTTCCCATTACGTTTTTTCGACCGTGCTCCATTCAGAGAGAGTATATTACATGTATAAAGTTGTACTGAACATTTGCAATGAAAACTTTCATTCTCTTTGATACTAAAACGTACCACATGCAACAAAAATTGATTATGAAAATTCACTGGCTCAAAACTTGCCTTTTCTCTAACAGCCTGCACAGTCTGATTGTCGATCCAGCCGACTCCAGACACACGGTCTTTAAAAGCCTTGATGATGCCCTCCATCATCACTTCGACCTGAGAAAGAAATACAACAGGGATTATTCTACAGTTTTTACGTACGTAACCTTCCTTCTTGACCCTCCATGGGTTCTTTTCCAAGACCAATTGCGAACGAAAAGCGAATGAATCCCGGGAAAGATACCAGAAAAAGTAATTCGCTTTCGCTGATCTGATTTTCGTTCGCTGAAATCGCCCACTACGCAGGCAGTTAGGATTTAGCGGTAGCTTGAAAGAAGAACAACAAATTCCGCATGCACGCTTTACGGGCCTATTTTTCATCAAAAGTGAAATAAGAACCTCGTAGCACAAACCTTTTCTTTGCTCTCCGGCTTGAACGCACTTCTTATGAACACGGCCCCCAACATCGGTCCCAAGATGTTATTTGTGTAGCTAAAGCATGTTTCTTCCCTTGTCTTGTTTGTTTTGCTTCCAAGAAGTTTTCTCTTGAATAGCTGGTGGACCGCGCGGAATCGCTTGGATAGAAGTGGAACCGAGTCCTTTATGGAACGCCATATGATGTATGTAGACAGTATTCTAAAGATGACGGCAATAGTAGACACCTTCGTTTATGAGTAGAGCCGTTTTCAATTGAGAGTCGGAAGACCAAAAGCAAAGTAATTTCAGAGCCAATCACGTTCTAGTAATTACAGACTCAGCCAATCACGTTCTGAAGGAAATACAGCCTCAGCCAATCACAAATCGAAGTAATTTACCACTTGGTTTTACTAGCCAATCAGAACGCAAAGCAAGTTAAGGCAGCCGGCGCCAAGCGCGGGAAAATAAGAGTAGTGACTAAGAGCCTCTTCAAATGAGCCCAGTGAACGGGATGAATATTGTTTTCTGTTCATATAGGGAATTTCAGCCCAGTTACCGAGGTTAAAAGTCACCAAAACTAGACAAAAAAGAAAAAAAACAATATGCACAAGCAGGAGCCCATTACCCGGAGCTTCCATCTTCCATACTGACCCTCTGAGTCAACCCTGTCCCGTATCTTTTTAATTTTAGAAGCACCTCCCACGGCGGTTTTCGCGGATGTTTTTATAATAGCCAATCATAAGAGAGCTGTCGTCTCTATTGTCTATTGTCTCTATTGTCACTTGCAGGCCGCACGAAAGTATTTCAATAATCGCGTATTTTCGCGGGAAATTAAAGAACCTTGCAGATATCACAGTTCTAAAAATAAAAAGATACGGGACAGGGTTGACTCAAGGGTACAACTGATATGGAAGCTCCGGGTAATGGGCTCCTGGCACAAGGCATTGGTAATTGGGAAAACATATCATCCTAGTAACTGTGCTGAAATGTTCACACGGGAAATTTTCCATCCAGGTAACCAAGACCTCGGCAACAGGGCCAGTCCGCTCTCTCATGAAGGATTTAGTTGTGAGACGAGAACTCGGAAACCAAACCAGCCCAGTCAAAGAGGGCCTAAGTCGCAATGGCATCTGACTGGTTGAAAAGTTCGCGCAAGTTTTTCTTTTATCGTAGAGCAAACCCAAACCCAAACCAAAGCAATGGCATATTTACTTTCGACGTTCAACTGAAAACTACTCCATATTCTCAAATGAAACACTATAAGGATGTTGGCAGCTCTAAGTGTTAAAAGCTAGCCGCAAAGTCAACTTACTTCTTTTCTGTCTTGCGCAGTATATCGATCATGTTCTGCAGGTAATCGTTAGCAAGGACTATGACCATATCGCTTTTTGAGAGGTCTGGGCGCGAGAGTACCCGCCGTAAGTGATTCAGCCAGGGAAACTGAAACAAATCAGTCAAGAACAGGAGACAGAGATATAATTGAGTTGGAACTCAATCGTTTGCACAAATTTCGTGGTCGTTTGTCAATCTGCGCTAAAAGAATCTGTGACGTTATCATATAATCAGTTACACATTTATTACATAGTTATTGGCCTTATGTAACTTGAACCCCCACGGGTGCACATCAGTTATCAGTTAGTCGAGTAAAGAGACTCACGAACGAGTCCTCTTGTGGTCCTTTATTCTTTCTGCTTTTAATCCTCTGTCTCCCTTGAGACTATACCTCAAACAAACGATACAGAATCCACGCTGGGGACCATGTGAGGGACATGATACCAATCGAGGGGGGTGGGGATTGGGAAGAAGAAGGAATATTCCATCCGGGCCGGGGTTAGTGTCGGTTGAGAGCAGTAGTAGCTTCGGTGAACAGGTTCAGAACTGTGGAGCAGCTGTGACTGGACGAAAGCCACATTTGTATCAAATTGAAAATCGACCTTAGATTGCAGCTAGTCACATGCCCACGGCTGTATCAAAGCCTGGTAAATGTAAACCAACGTCGCTTGTGGGACCAGGCGCCGAGCCCCAGTCTCCGAAAGCTACCTTCTTTGTAATTTGATCAACATGGCAACTCCAGCTGAGTTTGTCATCGATAAGAACTCCCAGCGATTTTGCCGAGGAGACCTCACAAATTGGAGCGCCATCAGTAAATATTGTCAAGGAATCTGTAAAAGTATTTAGTTTATGTCTCGATCCAATGAGTGTAAATTCAGTTAAGGATGTTAATTCATAATTCAGGTTAAATGAAAAAGAAAGATCAATATTAGTAATATTAGATTAATATTAGGTAAATAGTTTTTCCGGCTCACGCAACCCTTTGAATCATGAGCGTCCGTAGCTTCAAGTACTCGTGGAAAAAAATGGACTTTACAATACCTTACCTCAGGGAGGGCTTCGGCCAATTTGCCAATTGGAATACGGACATACTTCTTAGACACTTTGGGGACCCAATACTGGATTAAACGGGTTGGAAAAGAGGAAGCAATTAGTTATTGCAACAGCTGGAATTTCGTAAGGTACTCTTCAATCCGCATAAATGCCGGCGGTGTTCTCTATCCGCAACTCTTGCCGCTACGTATAATTATGCGCATAATTATCACATATAAGAAGCTTACTCACCAAAGCTAAGCGGGCCTCAAAAGTCAGTAGTTCCCGCATTGCAGCCTTTGAGTCATTAAGACTTACTCCTGCTAAACTTGTGATGACGGCCATGTATTGCCAGACCTTGCGTAGAATCTGAAACGATCATTCACTCATTCAGTCAGTCATTCACTAATTCGTTCGTTCAATTGATCAGTGAGTCAGTCGGTCAATCAATCACTCAATCAATCAACCAATCAATCAATCAACCAATCAGTCAGTCAGTCAGTCAGTCAATCAGTCAATCAATCAGTCAGTCAATCAGTCAGTCTCGGTCAATCAATCAATCAATCAATCAATCAACTAGTCAGTCAGTCAGTTGGTCAATCAATCAATCAATCAATCAATCAATCAGTCAGTCAGTCAATCAAGCAATCATTCACTGCAGCATTACTTGCTGTGTGCTCAAAGAGAACAAACTCCAAACAAGCCGGCAGAACCGCGTTTTGTGGATGATCATAATGTACTACTTACCAGTGGACTGGTAAAGTAAATTATTTGGGGAAGATTTAACTTGGCTTGGTCGATCTACAAAGGGTAAGCATACATCAGTTCTGTGCTAACAACACCCCCTTTGTATAATCATGCTATGATTACAGCCAGCCCTATCCTGGCAGCAGTTCTCCATGATTAGTTTGATACCTTTCCAGCTAATAACAATAAAGCAAATACCAGGAACGATGCCTCGTGTTAGGCACTAATCTTGTTTTAGGTTCTAGCAAGAGGGTTGGTTTGCCTGCGACTGAAAATGGTGTTTCTTATGGAATGGTCCAAAACTCGATCCCGCAAAGAAAAGGAGAGGGAAAGAGTAATAGCGTAGGGAAAGCGAAAATGAGCGCATGCAGACAAAGTATTAAAGTGTCCCCAGAAGTTTGCATCCCTTCATTTCAAAGGTACCAATGTCATACACTTAGGGATAATTGGCTGGTCCTGTCGGAATATCGCCTCACTCTCTAAAAGTAAAGACCTTGATTCTACGACAAAACTAGATCTCCTGCATAACTTGGTAAATCAAGATCGTCTTTTCAGTCCAATACTTGTAATTGTTATGATAAATTGGGAAGAGGGCCGAGTGGTGTCCAATTTGCTCTGTAATACTAGATAAACAAATTGGACTCTCGCCACGTGATCGTTCCATTTTGTTATTAATCGGATGATAAGAAACTGAATTGAACTCCGCTTGGTCCTGTTACCATCTGTCAATAAAATGTCAAACAACACTTGAAAATTGCCAATAAAAACAAAGTACAACACCGACTACAAAGTTTTCGATCCTCTTCGCAGTCTATTCCATGCAAGGCAGCCACTGTAGGGGTAACAACGAATTGAACTCTTCAAAGACAATTTTTGCTTTATAGAAAGCCGGTTTAAGGAAATAATAATCAGATTGACTCGAAGGTCGTCGATAAAAAAGAAAAGGTGCGATCAACTCAAACAGTGTTTCATTCGAAGCTACGAAAAACGGCAATTTCCGAGGAAAAGAGAAGAGCCAAATTATAAAGGATAATATTATAAAGGTAATAGTGAACTTACACCTAATATTTTGAAACACTCTCCGATAAAACTTGGCAAGTAGGTCAGTGGAAAATACGAGATCTTTTACATGAAGCCAATGACACTCAAGGAAATTGTATTTTTTTTTACGATAAGAGGTTTTAGACGGTATGCATTTAAAGTTTTAGTCAGGCTTTTTAAAGATATACAAGAATTGTAAAGCCATGAAATTCGGACAATTTTCTCAGTGTAAAATTCATCGTTCACTCACCAGAATAATATATTTCTTTTTGTCGCTTCCTTTGACCTTCACTGGGTCCTGAATGACATTCACACTAAAAAACACTTCGACTGGATAATCCCTCTGCACCCCCGCCAGAACATCGTAGAAATCCCAGTTCTTGGGGCTCCATCCGTTGTCCAGGGACCACGAACCCAAATTCTTGATGTAGTCCAACAAAGGCGTGCTTCCTAACTCGTCAATTTTCTTCAAATTCAAACACGAGCGATAAAAGTTCTTAACTTTCATAATGGTCTCCGAATCCTCGGCTTGATCGGTCACAAGCGTTTCTTTCATGATACGTTCGTTGTTTTTCGATAGCTGGGTTATCCTGGAGAACTGCAGATGCCCCGGCGGGACGGGATTGTTTTTAATCCAGTTACCGCAAGCGTATTGGTAAAAATTATCACACGGATCCACTTTCTCGTCCCGTACTTCTTGTATCAACTTGGCGATAGCTTTGCAGCTCTCTGATTGGCAGATCGGCGGCGCCCTGACAGATTTGTTTTGTTTTGTGTCCTTTAAGTTGATTTCTTCTAAAGGATTCACTTGAATCGGCGTTACCCTTCGAACTAGGACGTGTTCCAGTTCGGGCGGTAAAGAAGCACACGTTACCAATACGAGAAAAAGACAATTTAAAACGACTAAAACCTTAAGGAAATTCTGCCCTGTGATCGCACAAACTCGAGTAGGATTTCTTCCTTCCATGTTTTTGGATTAACTACTATTCCGTGACCAAGTAGGATTGCATTAGTAAAAAGAATTACTTCAGGCCCATGTTACCATTTACGTGATGACACAGGGAATCTTCTTGGTGTAAATTATTGTCGTCTTTGTGATCTTCTTCAAACACGGAGATTGTTCGAGTGATTACGCCATGTAACTGGTACCCGTATGAGAAAAATGGCTTTGCATTGCCACCCGTTTAGAAAGCGAGAAAAAACATGAGAGCAAAACGGAAAGTGAGATTTCGTGCTCTCGTAAATCAATGCAACAACGTATTTTACCCTCGTCCAGAATTGTCAAAAAAAAAGGAAGGTGGCTTCGCAGCTGATCATTTCTGGGAACTCGGGCCAAAGTATCAAATCGCTATGCTCTCAGCACTTAGACAAACTTTCTGGCTCCCCGGCTAACCCTAACTCTAACCTTGTAGAAATTTCTGACTGCAGAGCATTTAAATTATTTGAGAGCTTTCCCGGCTGTCGGGCAGATAGCCAGTCATTTCAATGGTCACACTTCACGACCTTGATTATTCAAAGTTACAAAAGTACCACCTTAACAACAACAAAACAACCTCAGTTGAAGCGAGAGACTACAACTCAATAATGACTGTAAATTATAACTACTTTTTTGGCCATACCGTTTACTGAAGACTGCCGAGTGGTTCGTGAGCTATCTATCATCTCGCGTAAAACAAGGAGAAATGTAATTTCCAAGATTTTGGAGGACGTTTATGCCGCTCTGACGTGATTTATTTATTCAACTTACGAAAGCATGCAAATCGAGAGTAAAATGCTGATGCACGGACTGCACGGATTGCACGTGCCAGACCCAAAACAACAACAACAACAACAACAACAACAACAACAACAACAACAAGCTTATTGGCACTTCTATAAATAATTCATACAACTATCAAATAAGAAAGAGAACGGATAGGTGGGCGCCAAGCTATTTGGAAGAGTGGCACAGCTAATCGAGCTAAACGGCTAGGCCAAGCGGATTTATGGTTACATAATATCCTCTCGTGCCACTTACAAGGGAAATGCTAATTTGCATAACTCCTGAATACGAGGCTCCTGAATACGAGGTTCTTGATTCGAAAAACAACGCCTTGGATGATGACGGTCAATCGTTTACCGTTCAGGCCTTAAAAAATTATGTGTCTTTGATCAAAAATTTACCATCTCCTCCTGTTCATTTTCGAATAACTTCAACTGAACTACTTTGGCGCAAAAGTATAATAAAGGAAGATTTAAAAAAGGAAAAACAATAACAAACAAACAGACAAAAAAAACAAAACAACCAAAGTTAGCCTTATGGGAGGTTCGAACTCCCGACCCCTGGTTTACGAGACCAGTGCTCTGCCACTGAGCTAACAAGGCAAACTGACGTTAGTAAGCGGTTGCTACTTCGTGAAGACATAAAAGAAATCTCCTTTCTCTAGCTCATTGCTAAGGTTGCGTTCTGGGACTATTCGTGTTTTACGCGTCGTTTAGACGAATAAAACAAAGGCATAATTTTCTCTCAGACGAACAATGCGTCTAATGCTTATTTTCCGTACATGTCTAGTGTCAAAACGGCCAATGCTCGATTTAGCTGTTCCTCTGGCACTTATTCCGTTTATTCTGCTCCCGATTACAGAACGAACGCAATAAACAGAATACGGTTTATTTGGAATACAGGTCAATACAAAGAATACGCGTTCTTTTGGGTATTTTTTGGGGGAAATCGTGTGCAGCCGCTTAAATGTCAGTCTTGGTCGTCTCCAGACTATTCCGAGAGTTAGTTCTCAGGGCTTCTCCGCAACAACTATTCCGTTTTTCGAAACACGTTTTCTTCGATGACGACTAAGTGGGTCCGAAGGTGCTTGCACTTACGAAGTCTAATTCACATCAGCTCTTGACGCTCCTTACGATTACGACGTTAACACGATTACGAAGATGCTGGAAAAATGCGCAAAAAGGAAAGAACTGTGAGCGAGATCGCAGTAAAGTGACGAGTGCAGAATAACGGCAAATTTCTAAAGTGAAAGGGAAAAAAAAAGGAGAACTACATAGCCCTGTGGGAGGCTTGAACTCCTGACCACTGGTTTACAAGACCAGTACTCTGCCACTGAGCTAACAAGGCGACCTGACTACAATCAACGCTGTATTAAATTCTATTGCTTGCAAGCATTAACTTACAAGAAAACAACAACAACGACAACAAAAAAAACAGTCTAACACATATTGTTAGTACTATTTCTAAAACTAGAGGATCCTAGAGCGAGTGAGAGGCTCCAACTCCCAACCCCTGGTTTTCAAGGCCAGCGGTTTCCAACAGAACTAACTAGGCGAACGCGTCATATTGGAAGTACTACTTTAAAAAAGTGATGTTAAAGACCCACCGCAAAATAAATGAAAGAGCGACGCCATTGCAAGGTTGAGCGGACAATTTGAGATTAAATTAAAGAAACTACATTTAAGCAAGATTTAAGGAACATAAATATATATACAGCCTCGTGGGAGGATTGAACTCCCGACCCCTGGTTTACGAGACCAATGCTCTACCACTGAGCTAACAAGGCGAGCTGACGATAACAAAATCCAGACAGAGGTATCTAACGTACGTTACCAGGTGGTTTGCCGAGGAAACATGAAAATTCGATCGTACCCCGGCAATGGCTGTGCATACGGGCAGAATTTAACACGAAGACGAAAATCATTCGCAAAAACTAGAGTGGAGATCATCCACAAAATAAGGCACAAGATGGACCAAAGCTAACGAGGCTTTATGAAAATTGGATTTCTATAACTCTGGCTTTGTCAAAAGAAAGCGAGTTATCTATTCATTGCAAACAAGAGAGGGTGAAGAGAAGAGCGGGTTTTGTCTCTTGTTGCGGACAATGGGATTGAGAAACTGCAAAAGCTGCAGAATGAAAAAGATCACGCTTGATCAGGGAAAATCTGAAAAGCCTTAGCTCGCGGGAGAATTCAACTCCCGACCATCTGGTCGGGAACATTCGGCTCGAGAACCCAGTGACAGACAGTGAGAACAGTCGAGAACAGTGCTCCATCGCTGAACTACTAAACAGATGAAAGCCGAATTGACAATGGCAAACGATAGATTAAAGTCATATGATTTTAAGTATGGCTTGGTCCATTGTGTTTCTCAAAGTAGCATATTATGCTAACACTTCTCCCAGTTTTGTTGAATTCATGTCAAAGTTTCTCAAATCCAAAATAATTGACAATTTTTCAGTGCACATAACTACCAAAAGACAGTTCAAAAGTAGATACTTACCTTTCATGAACTTCAAAGATAGTTCTCTTGAAATAGAAGCTCTATGAGGCCCTTGTACTGTTTGACTTCTTTTTTCTTTTGAGTCGTAGCCGAGATCGATACCAATGCTGCTCGACGCCATATTGGTTTCGTCTGTAAGGAAAAAGACAGAGGGGGGTCTAGTAACTACTGGGCCGGCGGGGCCGGGACCAAATTACTTCCGGTAGCTCTCGATGAAAGAAGTTGCAACCTTCCACTAATGCTCAAGCAGGGCTTTTTTTAAAAAGTAATTACTCGTGTTTTGTTTTTTTAATTACCTCTTCCACAATAAATGCAACGTTAAAAATATCAGCCTTATGGGAGGTTCGAACTCCCGACCCCTGGTTTACGAAACCAGTGCTCTGCCACTGAGCTAACAAGGCGAACTAACGATAGTCAATGGGTGTTGCTTCGCCAAATGGCTGGTGACGGGTCAACAAAGACCGTGCAAACTGAACAAATATTTACAGGCCTGGTCCAGGCTTGCCCCTGACTTTTATTGCTGAGCTAAAGCCAATTTACAGAAGACTCAGTGAAGATGATCTGCTGGCAAAGTGTTTATATGGCAGAACTCAAAATCAAAATGAGTCCTTGAATGGGATGATTTGGAACGTGTGCGTAAAGATGTTTTCATTGGCTCTGATACTCTACAACTTGGAGTGGTATTAGTTGCCAGACTTCTGTAAATATTCTTGTTGAACCAGGTGAATTATGTTTGAAGGCATTAAGGACAACTGACAACCTCAGAATACAGAAAGGCGATGTGAAAGCAATTGAAAGGAGCAAGAAGAGGCGTAAAATTCATATTTATAACCCTTGGGCTTAGTTAGTCAATAATTTGCATGTCATGTGACCGAAATGAAGTGTCATTCATCTCAAGTTTCCATGTTCTGCAACATGGCATCAATAAATTTTTGCATGAGCCTTTATTTTCAACGAGAAATTAATACAAGAGAGGCAAATACTCAAGCTTCATCGCCTCTAAGGAACAGTAGAATTGTCATTCTGTGAGTTAAATGCAGTCACTGCGTCTCATAAGTGGTACATACTAAAGGAACAATGCGTTCGCGCATTGACGCATGCGCAGACTGGATGCCAAAAATAAAACAAATAAAAACTTTGGACCAGTAGCGGTACCTCTGGACGTGTTGCCTGAGCGGTGTACCATGACGAGTCTCCCCGAGATTTCGGCCCGCGGATCGCTTATACACTGCTTTCAGATACCCGTCCACGACAGCCTGTCTGCCCCCGACGCGGCAGTGAGGGAGAGAAATGTCGGCCCCTAGACCATATGTGACAGATCCCTTTCGTACTCACAGCTCAGATCCGGTTACTATGACATAGGATTTCGAGCAATATATAGTTAAACCGTAACCCATTCTGCCCTCCATATGGTACGCAATGGAGTAAACCGGAAGTAGACAGTTCGAAAAATTTGCGCATGCGTGTTTGCTAAAATTGATAAAATGCAGCCTTCATGACTTGCCCCACGGCATTTCATTACACAATCGTCCGTTGGCTTCTCTGAGTACTCCTTGACATGCTCCACAGCCGCAATATCTGTGTTCACGCGCCCTCCCCTCCCCCCGCGCCCAGTTCAGTCTGGCTCTTATCTTTGGAAAACACAGAAACAAACATTGGATGGAATAAATGCCACAAATAAATTCACTTATCCAGAACTGTGTGCGAACTTCGATTTGGTCGATCAAAGCTTTTCAATCGAGTGACTCCTGCTACTGAGCTAAGTGATTGCTCATAATGCGAGTTTTTATGGATGTCTCAGTGGTGAGAATGTATGGAGAACATTGGCCAATCATCTAAAAGTGGTAGCAAATTTCTATATCTATTCAAGTAAACTTGTTGTACCTCGAGGGTGTACTTCTTCAGGGCAAGAGTGCGTGTTTTCGGCTGTGTCGACAAAACGGCCACAGAATGGCATAGCAGTCCACTAAATATTATTTGAACACATTTGAAAACTTACTACCACTTTTAGATGGTTGACCCATGTTCTCCATACATTCTTTTTACTAAGACATTCGTAAAAATTCGCATTATGAACTTGGGTTGCCTGTGACCGCAAAGACCAATCTTAAGGGTCCGTTCTTTTAGGACTATTCCATCTATTGATCTCTATTCTGATTCCGCCACGTGTATAAATATGGCAAAGAGATGGATCATCCTTGCAGATGAATAAGAATTATCCATATATAGTGATCTTAGTTTTAAGCCACATGTTAAGCTGGTTTGTAATAAAGTTAATGCTAAAATTGCCTTTATATACCTTCTGTATATAAAGTAAAAAGGCTGATTTATTCCCGAAGCATGTCGCTGTAAAAAAAGGGCTAGTTTCATTTGGTGGGTATCCACTGCTAATAAATTAAGCACGGTCATTAAACCGAATTTGAAATTTCCTAATGTATCTTTAATTTGACATAATTTCTTATTTCATAGTTAGTTTTTTCTGGCAGATATTCAATCCTTTTTATAATTGAAGATGAACTTTGTTTTTTAATTATGCGTTTAAAATTCTTTCTTAGGAGTTTCCGTTGCTATGTAAATTGTGGCAACATGACATTGAATAGCTGTGGCAATTTCTCCCCAAGTAGCACTTAAGAATGATCAACGAAATTTTCCTTACTGCGGGAACAAGTTTGAAAATATCTTAGTTGTAATCGAAGTTAACGCTTACAACAGTGGTGAAATGGATAATTTGGGCACTAAATTGGTATAAGCCAAGCTAATTGTTTGCCCTCATTTGTGATTTTTCTTCAGAGCAAGCTATTTTCAGATGAGGAAGGATACGATGCGAACTTGGAAAATCAGGAGCGTCTTCCGAATTTTGGACATTCTTTCCAGCGCTCTCTCGGTTTTAGCAATATTGTTAATTTACCATCAGTTGGAAGACGACATGAAAGAGAAATACTTGGGCGTGGATGACAAAATCGAATGGGAAAACACTGAGGAAGATTTGAAGACAAGTCGATCGTCGTTCAATGATGCAAGTGATTATATTGTAAAGGGTAAATTAGAAGTCCAGCTGTGGCCGGATATTTGTGGCGGAAAGTTATCGAATTTGGTAAAGTCGCCATTCTTTCCTCGATTTTCAGGAGAATTTTATTTTATTTCGGAAACAAGAGTTCGACGAAATCAAACAAACTTCGGCCAACGCATAGTGGGCTATTTACACCCGAAGGAGACAGGTTATTACAAGTTTGTCTTGTATTCTGATGACGGCTCGGAGTTTTGGTTCGGCACCAACGATCACCTAGGAAACTTGAAGCTTGCTGCGAGCGTTGCGGCGCGGGATAGGATCGGAAGCGCTCCAGTTGGTGAAATTCGCGACGATTCTCAAATAAGCAAGGATTTTCTCCTGGAAAAAGGAAATAAATATCCACTTGAAATAATTCATATTCAAGGCTCGGAGGTTGATTTTGTGGAACTGCATTGGATTCGTCCTGGTAAGCACTATTTGGAGTTAATAACATCAGAATATGTTTCGTATTCTGCTAATTTCCGATCAACATCCGGGGTAGTGAAGGCAAAGACTGCAGTCACCCAACCAGTTGTTGCTATGGCGACAAAGTTTCACCTTGTGACATTCCTAACAGAAGGTACGGTAAATAGGATCCTTCCGGTATGTGAGAATGAACTTTCAACCTCAACTAGGCCCGATACAACTCATTTTCATGCCTTCCGGGAAGTTGCAGAAGTTATCATAGTAACGGACGGAAAAGACGCAAACTGGAGAGAAAACAAGGAGGCTAAACAAGTTGTTGATCTTTTCATGGAGAGACTTGAAAAGATTTCTCCCAAGTAAGGTTCATTTATAGAGTCAAAATAAATATCTGTTCACTATTCCAGCGTCCATACGTACATACCTCGCAGAGGCTGATCCAGACCTAGAAGTAAGTTGGGGGGGGGGGGGTACCGCTCTCTCATTTTGAGGCAGCCTTATTATTGTGCTGTGATTACTCTAGCTTGGCTCGTCTCCACATTGTAGTACTATTTTAAATATACATACAACCGAGTAAGGTGTACTTTCTAGTGATGAACTTGCTAGCCATAATGTTTCAGTCCTATAGAGAGTTCACGACTATTTTTCAAATTTCTAACTTGATAGTCTCCGGGGGCACCTATACATGGGGAGCAGGCCTGGCGCAGTGGTGACATAACTCGCCTCCCACCAATGTGGCGCAGTTTGGATTCCCGGACTCGGCGTCAAATGAGGGTTGAGTTTGTTGTTGCTTCTCTTCTCTGCTCCGAGAGGTTTTTCCTGGGTAGTACGGTTTTCCTTTCTCCTCAAAAACCAACATTCCCAAATTCCAGTTTGACCTTGATTTAGTGGACAAATAGTCACTATTTACAGGCGCCTCTGCTGATTCTAATACTTATCAACTGGAGGCTAGAGGTATGAGTTCTGTTGTTCCTAACAAATATCGCTGCGTGAGAAAAGCTAATTTGCTTTACATCGACACTTTTCCTCTTCTCTTTGTTTTACTAGAAGATACACCATTGCGAGGCTGTTCAACTTGGAACGTATCCCAACAAGCGATGCCAGTGGCTCAGCACTTTACCTGTTAGAAGTTGAATTGGGCAGCGATGAACTGGACTACCCTGAAAGAATAACTGAGTACGTTTATATGCAAAACGACGGAGAAGAAAATGCACCAGGAAACGTCCCTCAGCTTTGTTATCCGAGGGGCCTGGGTTTGAATAAGGAAGCTGTCCTTCACTTGCTTGTGGCGGTGAATCATGAGGGTCAGAGGTTGCAACGATTCATAGAAAAACTCGAGAGAATTTTCGAGGAAAGCCTTGAGGTAGACTTTCGACTGGTGGTCGTTCACTTTGGTAAATCAGGATTAGATCTGGAGAAAATTCTTCAAGGAACCTTGCTGCAGAGCTACGTCGTTTACGAGTTAGAAGGAGAATTCTCGTGGGCACGAGCGATTAATCATGGAATTAAATTAATGCAAGACCCACGACACCTTGTCCTAACTGGTGATGTCCACATGGACTTGCCAGCGTCTATTTTTGAAGATTGTCGAAAGGTAAGTTATTACTGTAGTCCAAGTCTCTTCTCCTCAGATCAGTGGAACCTGGGCAAGAGGGACCTGGGTACTAACGACTGTGAGGAACATGGTTCTGGTTCTTCATGATGCTCTCGATTTAAAGCAATCTTGTACTCGTGCCTCTCACTCTGTAACCGAAGTTACGCGTAATCGTGTTCGCAACCGTTGATCGTCACTTCTTAACTTTAATTTCACTTTAGCACTGTATACCTGGAAAGATGATCTACGCGCCTGTCTTTTACGCGCTGGATTGTGGGGCCTACCCTGATAACCCTAAAGGGTCGTGGTATAGTCATGGTTACCAGATGATTGGCATGTATAAGAAGGACTGGGATTTGATTGAAGGTGAGTTAAAGGCTTGTAGTTAAGTAAATTTCGTGGTGTTCACTTCCATTAGCAAACGTAAGTAGCCACAGGTGTTAGTAATGGAATACCTCGAACAAGGACTCCTTTCTGTAGCATATTTAATTGAAAAGTCGCGCCAAAACTGGGTTTCGTTCGGCCTTGATTTCTTTACTCTATTCTCTCGTCTTTCTTTATGTTGTTTTGTTTCCTTTGCTATGTCGTCCGTTAGCTTTTTTTCACAGAAGATAAGCCAACAATCTACATTCTTCATTGTTACGTTGTCTATAAAAAACTTTACAATTCTTCATTCTTTTAACGGTGTTGTTGTCGTCATTCTTTTAACGCCGTATTTTAATTCTGTTATTAAAATTGAACCGATAAACTTGGAAATTGGAAAAAAAAGAAGGAAAGAAAATGGAATCAAAAATTGTGAAAGCCTTCCAAGACATTTAACAAAGATGAGGACAATTTGCAAACAACGCAATGTAAGAATGGTTTATGTGTACTGTAGCTGTATTTTTCTCCATGTCATATTTTTGTTACTGAAAGTTGAGCTTTCCTCAGGACTGGATGAAAGAGTAACAAACGAGCAAGCAACCTGGGACCTAGTGGAAAGTGCTCTATCACGCGGGCTGCGCGTGGCGCGAGTTAAGAGCCCAAACCTGTTCCGCCTGTTTCATTCTGAGTCACGTGATTTTCAAGAACCAACCGGTGTCTAGCAAGAGATCGGACTCATTTACTTCCATTGATAGTTGAGGATTACAAGTACAATACTTAAATCGCTTTTCCCGCTTATTCGAAGAGACTCGTATAATGACTATACACTGTGTGAATTCACACCATGGCTGAATTGTTCGAAGAGGGGTTAATGCTAACCCGGGATAAATACCGTGACAACCCATAAGTTTTAATCGGACTTAACCCAGGATTAACGCTAACCCGGGCTCAAACAAGTCGACCCTTATCTACAGTTGAATCAAAATATGATCTTTTCTCATACTATGTAAAAACATAAAACACGATAAAAAATCTAAGAAAAAAAGTAAATTAACAAAAAAACAACTGTATTCTTGATGTTTCGAGAAAGTGTGCGCCAAGAAAAAGTTTTCGTAGAATCTAACTATAAAAGATGAAACAGAAATTTTAGGGTTTTTTTTTTCAGTCGACAGAGGTTTTCAATTGAGTGTCAAAAGTCATTTCGAGATTGTTTAGTTTTGCATCACTACGCATAGTGATTGGCTAAAAAAAAATACTGCACCACATTCTTTGCCAATCAGAGGCCGGTGAAAGCAAAACCGATTGTGACTTGTTCGCACGCGTTTTCCCGCGCTTAAGGTCAGCTGCATTTATTTGCTTTGGGTTATGATTAGCTCAACTCATCGGCTGTCTTTGATGTGATTGGTCAAAGTTGCTTTTACGATACTCAACTAAAAATCGCTTATTGTTGCAAATGTCTTCAGTACAAACATGAGCCAATAAGGTTGCAATTTTACAACAAGAAATGAGATGCTGCAGAGCGGTTCGGTTCGACCGCGGGCTCGACAATAAGACATGACGTCATCTGATTGTGAAGATATGAAATGATTATGTCATTGAAATGACGTCATCTGTTGAATGATTCGGAAGATGCGTTCAAATCTCGTTTTGATGCGCACATTGAGGCCTGGGAACGGTCAAAGTTGATTAGATATAGTTACTTTGGAACAATGACATATCTAGAAAATATAAGCTATTGTAGCGCTCCCCTTATTTTATCTTCAAAGGCCGCCAGGACCATCATAATGCTAAAGCCAAGAATAAGTCCCACATTTTGAAGCAACACGAAACATCGCCTGTTTTCTGATTTAATTAATAAGGAGGTGGACATCTGCGGAATCTACGAAGATAAAACAAAGGTTTGTTAGAAAATGAACACACGCCTGGGAACATGTAAGTGAGTTTGGGACAATAATCAAACTTTACGATTCTAAAAAAAAGATATAACGTACCGCTAATTCAGAATCGAATCAACTTAGTTCGTAAGACTTCGTCTTGCTTAAACAGCGGTCACGAACATGAGCATGCGCGCGATCAGCAACCCCCGGCTAGTAATATTAAGTAGCGTAATACCAAGGTGTGTTTCCTTCAGAACTTTGCTGTGTAATTACACTGGTATTGGTTTTAGGACACTCAATTGAAAACCGGTCGAATACAAAGAGTGATATTATTACACGTGATGGAATCATACAATTTGCTATGCATCAGAAATCGGTCTGGGAGTTTGTCTAAAGGAGCCGTGTACTTTCTACTCACCATCTCTGCCAGAGAAATGTAAAGAAACATGCCCGCAACAACGGCAAATATCCAACCCGTAAGATGAAGACCGGCACCGAGTACCGCGCCAATGACTACGCCCACATAGGAGAAAACGTAAAAAAATGACAGCAGGCATAAAGCACTCTGGATGCGGACCCCGGATGAAACGAAAATGGCGAATGCACCTAGAGACCAACGTAACATATGACATCACCACACAGTAACCAGAATACACTTTTGTAAGAAGAATCACAGAAAAGATACGGTGGCCATCTTGAATTCTATTGTTCCGTGAAAGATATTGTGGGATGCCCAGGGCGCAACTGCATACATGTTGCCCCCTGAGTATCCAGTAATATCTTTTTCAGAACAATAGAATTCAAGATGGCCACCGTATCGGTGAAAAGGTCTATTTTAGTCCTTCCCTCTGACAAGGGTCTATAAGAGGAGAAAGATAAACCCTGGCGCACTTTTTAGATTCCTTTTCGAATTCTTGTTTCTTGCAAAACAGTGCTGTTGTTCGTGGAAATGACTGAGAAAATCCGCGCGCACCTGTGAACAAAAATCTTATCCACGCCAGTAGGAATGTTGCGCCGCTGTTTTGCATTCTTTCGTGACGTGAAGGATTCCTGCCGAGGTATAATGCAGTATTTTACCAGAATAGTTTACGTACCAACTACGTTAGGTGTTTCGTGGAACAGAACTGCGAGTGATGTACTCAGGCCGTCTGTTACAGAGCTGGAAAAAGCTGCTCCGATCGCGAGGCCATCACCGGCGGTATGTAACGCTTCCCCAAACATCATCATCCATATGAGGGCTTTTTTGTTTTTATATTCAGGCTGTTCGTGTACGTTTTCGCCGTCACGATGTATTAACTGTAAATTCTCGCAGCTTCCACCAGGAAGGACATGTGAATGAGAGTGACCTCCCTAGGAAAAGAGAATGCGTGACTTTGAGTATACGTGTCACGGTACCAAGATCAAAGTTAGACAAATACGCATGCGCAATTAGCCGTGAGAGGAAGAAACGATGTCATAACTCGGGTTTTTGCCGCTTACTAGTGCGTTACCCATTTTCACTGGTCCTTAAAGGGGCTATGTCACGCTATTTTGGTCTCAGTGTAGAATGATAAAAGATGTCTTTTAATCAGCAAAGCCCCCAAAATAATGTAGTAATTTCCTTACTCAAGACTGTGTTTCAGCACAGAGGCTATTTACAGTCTTTTGTTGTTATGCATGGGAAGGATGAAAATGGATAGCAACTTGAAAAAATGTCGCCAATTATTTCAAGTTGCCACAGTTTGCCTTGAATAAATGGTAAAAAAATTCCTATGGATGTCCGCTCTTCCTGCCAAAATGCACTCGTTATTGGTACAGTCACTCACCTGACATTGCCCCTTTAAAATAATTCAAATGTCCAGAAATAGAATTGAGGCGAGAAATAACTGCAGACCGAACTCACGGAACACTGCCTCTTTAACACAACGCAAAGTACCCGAAATAAAACGAAGGCGAACTGAAATGACTGCAGAGTTCACTTCTCACGTGGGATTCGCCCTTTAACGTAATACAAAGAAAAAAACAGAGCGAAAATAACTGCACAGGCTCACCTCAAAAAAAAGAAAGAAAACATGAAACAGATAAAAGAAATAAACACTGCAAACTATCAGCAGTGAGCGCCACAAAACCACGTCGCTGTCCCGGGTTGCTCCTCCATGCGAATGGTGGGATTCAGCTTCTAAAGCCTGTGAAATTGTAATTGTAATTATTTTCTTGTGGCGAACACAATAGGGAGCTTTATAAACGAGGTCGGCAACGGGAACAATACGTTTAATGAGCAAAAACAATGGCTCTGCACGCTCTGCACATGCATTTTACATTTTGGTACATTTCCTTACCGTCCTCTGCAAAACAACGACGACAAATGACCAAACTCAGTGGCTTAGGGAGAGGGTCAGCACACGATGATAACTTTTTCATTTTCTCTACAAACTGTAACGCCGTTCGCTGCATTCACTCGTGGGATATCATTCTTTCCACTCCAGTATAAAATGAACATCTTATTCTAGAATTAATATCTAATTCTAGGCTGTCAAAGTGTGTGATATTACTAACGTGCGGAATGAGATGAAAAATGGCGTCTCCGGCAAGACACGCTGCTCCAAGGGCCACAAGCACTGAAATCACGTGATCTCGATATACCCCGAGCATTGGAACTATCACGGCTGAAGACACCAGAGAGGAAAAAAAAATGACGGTTTGTGCGCCGCATGCTTCGGAGATAACTGCAAAGGGAAATTTGACAATTTTATAACAAACTATCATAACTGCGAGGATCATAGCTTCACTTGAAACTAGGGAAGTGTTACCAAAAAGATAATAGATTGCCATCGGGGTACTGAACATAATATGTCATGGGTAATTCTTTTGTTCTCTTTGATGTATCCATAGTGATTTCCCGTGGGCAGTTTCACTGTGGGAATATCGGTCACACACAAAACACGCACTCCCCTTGGGTAAAATCCTACTTTCCTGAGGGCTAAAGGGCTAGCGGAACCGCAACTATTAAATTCTCAATTTCGGATACTGCATCTCTAGCCGTCTCTTCGATTGGCTCAGTGGACCTCGGTTATCAGTCATTATACCTCCATTTAACCTTATATGGAAAATGAGCCTGGCAAATGTCGCTTTAGCTTAAAACGACGTGTCACAAATCAGCCGTGAAATTACCAGTCGCGATGAAAAATACCTTGGTAACCGTTAAAAAGATAAGACAGATAATCCCTTTTCCTCTAGTTTCGCTTTTTTATTGATCTTCCAACCAAATAAAAAGACTTTTGAAACCCCAAGCCTGCAATTAGCTCCATTTAAATTAATTCTCTCATCGGCATTGCTAATTTTCAGGCGTTAAATTATTCCGAAAAACACTTTATTTCTACAGTACAAAAAACAAACATTTGAAGGCAAAATTGTTATTTAAGTTTATAGCTGATGACTGCTTATGTTGTAAACCAGAATTTTTTGAAAAATTTCCCGGCTCTTGGCCGTCAAATTCGAAACGAAATAGTTTTTGCTATAAATTTCCATTTTCATTGTTTTTCGTGAGATCGAGCTTAAAATAGCACATCTGTAGGTCATCGGTAAACGGTGCTGGTGATTCTATTGACATTCAAAGGGAAAAGTCGTTATGCAACTTCTCTGTGCTCTCCACCAAGATGACCGTGAGTCCCCGCCAATCGAATGCCCATAGAAGGTTAAGGGAATCACAACCCGGAAGGGGAGCTATTAAATCGAACCGGAGATTTACGTCGAAACGAACGATTAAGACGTTCCCACAATATCTTCCCAGCCTTACTCACCTCTGATATTAGACATAAGAACTCCGTCCGAACGCGGCTTTAATCCGCGTTATGGTCCATTTTAGACTTCTTTGGTTACGCTTCGCACAGCAAGAAAACGCGTTCTCTGTAAACGAGATCAGTATATCTTCCAGTTTGGCTGCGAGGCAACGAAACGGTGTGCTTTCTTAATAGTCTAATGACGGCGTTAGATCTGTTTACAATCTCTTGATGTAACGATCAAATAGCTGTCTCGGACCACCAGCGCACAAACAGGTGATAAGACTCTGATTTAAAGGTCAATTTGAAAAACAGTGACTGGTTACCAAAAACCTAGTCGCACGTGCAGTAATTTTTAACTCCATTCTCGTCCCCAGAGCCACTCGCTTTCAAAGAGAATGTTGTAACTCGTAAACATGCGCGGTCAATGACCGAGTCAATGTGACGAGCCGAGAAATGCAGTTATTCGGTCGGTCCCTGCTTGCACTCAAACTTTCTCGGCCTTGGTTATAGAGCGGTTTCCAATTGAGTGTGGTGAAACCAATAACAAAGTAATTACTGCCGCCAATCACAGCAGGTGCAAACAGCGCAATGACCCAATCAAAATCCGTACCAATTCCACGTAGCTTGCTCAAAGCGGGGGGAAAATCGCGCGTGGAAAGTCGCCATTGGTTTTGTTTTTCTTTTTCCCTTCTCATGCGTTGATAAGCCAATCACAAAGCGTTGCAATCACAATCGTGCAATTACTTTCGACATTCATTTGACAACCGCTCTAGTGCACAATTTTGGAGGTGTTAATTAAAAAAAGTAAGAATAAACAACACTCCTTTCGATAACCACAGTATACGGGTCGAGGAAGAGAAGGAGAGATCATCTGAAGTTCACAGGTCTTTTTCTGATGCTGCTGCGATCAATTAAGTTTAGTCACAACAGCTGTAAAGCTTAAAGCACCAAAAAAGGAGCCTACAATCTTGACAGCGAAGATTTGCGCTTTCAGCCAGTCATCCTTCGATATTCTCCTGTGTCAATAAATAGCTTAAAACCATACGTGCACTGGATAACGACATAAGATCAATAATACGAACGAGATGAAATCTTGATCACGTTTTGAATTTCAAACATTTGCTCACCTCTTAGACCTGCGAGAATGATTCCGCCACTTACTCCTGTATTTGATAGTGCCAGCGAGAAAAGGATCATAATTTTAAAATCGATGCAGAATTATTTTTTCTTTTCAATACCTGTCCTTTTACCAACGATTTCAACGCTCTTATATCCGCTTCTTTTGACGTCTGTGACGTCATAAATAGCAAAAGCGCGCGAGACGGTATATAGTTCACGCGCAGTTCTCGCTAGATCATTCGTACAAACAATATGTCAGAATCTATATCTAGAAGGGACCACATTGGTTACGCCACTTGGAATAATTCAGTATTCGGTGGACAAAGTAACCAAGAGCAATTTAGTGACAATGGAGATCGTTGGCACTGGTTCGCGACCAGTCTTAAATAAATTCACGACAGTACACGCCACAACACTGGCTAAACACAGTCGTTCTCAAATTCATTTTTTATTGAGCGAAATTGAGACCAGCTCTTTTGCTTGGAATAAACATATATGTACAGATAATAGCTTTAACCCTCTTGCGATCATACTTTCTTATAAGATGACTTAATGTGCCTGCGGGTTTCAATTGAAAAAATAAACTAGGTTCCTTGAAGCACAAAACTTTTGCGGGTTCGTGTGACTTTTTGCGGGTTCGTGGTTTTGGCCAATTTGGCCATCGAAAGCTAGTCAGTGTAACAGCGATTACAGAGCATCTCGAATACGCTCAATTTAACTGCAGTAGAGGTTTCCTTAGAATTGTTAGATTTTTAGGGAGTTTAATCAACAACAACGGCAATGCCAACACCGATGAGTACGAGTACTTCACTACCAGATAAAACAAAGGGGGATGAGAGGGCATCCCCCATACATGCCCTTTTCTATAGGTAATATGTCTCAAGTTATTTTTGGATCGACTCTCATGCTGTACAAATCCCAAGGCAACAGCCAATCATATGGCAGGAATGTGTTCTCTGAGCATGGGCTATCCACGTGGAACACATTTACACTATAGTTTTTGTGGCGTTGCCGTTGCTTAAACTCCCCTAAAGTTTTGACTTTCTTCGAAGTCCGAAAATAATAGCAAGAGTCGCACGCGCATCCTGAATAAAACCCACAAAAATTAGGTGCTTTATTAAGAGGACCTTTTTTCATATTTTATAATTATTTTTAAGGAGCAAAATAAATTTAAAGTGGCCAACTTTAATTAATAAGCCGATGCCCTAGAAAGTCTTGTTCAACCAGGCAATTTTTGCACAACTTTGAAACTGTGTAAGTTACAATTCAAGGTGTTTTAAGATTCCCTATCAAAGATAAAGTTGAAATTTAGAATATGGATTTTCCTTGGGAAGCAAAAATGTTGAGGAAACGTTCAAACCCTTTTCGTTGAAGTCTTCGCTCGTTAGTGCTTAAGTTTGAAGCCGATCCGTTGGTGTAATGATTCTGATTGGTTTATAAGACAACGCGAAAGGACCAGAACTAAAAAGGACTTCCGGTATTCCGTTGAAAAGTGCAACACGAAGTCAGGCCCCAGTTGTTCGAAAGGTGGATAACGCTATCCAGCGGATAGATGCTGGCAAATCCAGTTGGGTTATCCAGTGGATAGTGATTTATCCAGTGGATAGCGCTGTTCACCCTTCGAACAACTGGGGCCAGATGAATTTCGACTTTCAACCGGAAATCGTTTTCCGTTTTTCGTTTCCCGACAGCCCGGCGTGGTAAACGAAAACGGTCTTAACAATATTCCCTTGACGTGCCATACACTACCTATACCTGCAATTGACTGAATTTACTGTCTTGTTTTTTCTGTACCGTTCGGTGCATTCAACGTTACCAGTCAAACTGCGCATGCACAAACACGAGTTTTTGTTTTTTTTTAAATCTGTAAATCATAAAATTCTGTTACAAATTGCGACAAAAATTGCCTAGTACAACAAAACATTCAGTTCGCATGGAGCAGGGCACACGACAATTACATGGCTTTGTCAATTGTAGCAAAAATAAATACGGTATTTTAAATTCTTCGAACGCTAGCAAATAATTTATTGCGACCTCAGCTAATATTAATTTCATGGAAATAATCGAGTATAACTGTTTTTAATTTGAGAAATTATGGATTATATTTAAAATGTCTTAACTATAACGCTATGATAAATTTGACCCCTAAAGCTTGAGCCCTAAAATTCGTATATACACCCATTAAATCTACAGCTCTAATAAAATAGTTTGAAAGAAAAAAAAAACAACAACTCTTGAATTTATGTACACGTACATTACAAAATGCTCAAGAGGTGAGAGTAAGTTTCCATAAGATTGAAGACAGTTTAAACTAGCATAACAGAACTAAACATAAATTCGATCATAACTGACTGGAATCTGTTCTAATCAAAAGATATAATGTTACAGAGAATCTTGCTGATGCGAATTAAGAGGTAAGCACTCAAGGAGGTACATCGAAAAGGGGTTAATACAAATGCCACAGGTTTCTTCATTAAGTCCAAGTACTTAATTATTCTCGATGTATTCTCGTTTGAAATCAGTTCAGTGAAGCCTTGTTTGCGACTTGTGGGTGATTCTTCCCCATGTGGTAACAGCCAACTCTCTGAGTTTATTTATATATCAGATTTTAGTTTTTTTTCAGTGTTTTAACGGAGTCGCAAGTCATAGCAGGTTTAAAACTTGTGGTGTCTTGCGATTTTGTTTGGCTACAACTCGCGTGGACTTGCGTTCAATTTCATGGAGCTCAAATTAGTTTCCACGCAAGTAGGTGCAAGTTTTCCATCGTCTAAATGACCGCGCGGTGAAACTTGCGTGTACTTGCGAGTCCGTTTGACCACCAACGCAAATTGGTACGCAAGTTGACATTCCCAAACTTGCAATGACCAGGCCGCGACTCCGATTGGCCAGGGCTTAACACAATGGCATTGTTAACAACCCCTTGGATGAACACTGCATCGCAGTACTAACGGGTATTCAAGTGAGCTTACGATGATTTAGGTACAAACGTCTTGTGATTACTATACAAGCGTGTTCCTTTCTTTTTCAAAAGTTCAGCGAGGCAAATAAAAATAGTTTCCCAAGCAAATATATACACAAAACTAAACTCTGAAGTAGCAGACCCTAGCAAAATTTCGAAATATACATTTTCCCTTACGCATCCTTTTTGTTTCCGATAGCTAGCTTTTATTTTTGAATGCATAAAAAACAAAATTAAAAAAACCAAACAAACAAACAACACAAAACAAAACAAAACAAAAAAACAAGCCAACAAACACGAGATATATTCTCTCGGTAGATTCCAACCCGTTTTGGCTGAAATTTGAGTGAGCTTTTCGTGAGCAAGCGAAGCGTTAGTGTTTATTAAGTTGCGGATCGCTTATGCGCTGGCAAACTTTGATATTTCCAAAGATAAAAAAGAGACTTATCTTTGCTGCTGAAGAGCACGCGCATTGGTGTCTTTTTTTGCGCAAGCTTCGAATGATCTCTTCTTCTCGTTGTTCTTGTCTTTCGCGGACTTGAAGCTGTGGGTTCTTTTGGGAGTCCTATGCTTATGAAGAACCCAACTTTTCGGTTTTGACCCATTTCAGTTCCGTTTGGTTTTGTCCGGTATCACTCCCTTGATCTGTAAAGACTCTTTGAAGTGGGTATGTAAATGAGTCTGTAAGCTGCCAGACTGAGAAAACGCCTTTGAGCACTGCCAACATTTGTAAGGCTTCTCTCCTGTGTGCGTACGCATGTGACGTTTTAGGTCCGTAGAGCGTGCAAAGGCTCTCGAACATTCTTGGCATTTGTAGGGTTTCTCTCCTGTGTGATTACGCAAGTGTCTTTGAAGGTCGGTGGAACGAACGAACGCTCGCGAACACTGCGTACATTTGTAGGGACTCTCGCCTGGAATAATACAAAGGAAACACTCAGCGCGTGGGAGTGTTATGGAAATAATCAAACTGGGAAATGGTTGGGCATGTCTTAAGCCACAGGTGAGAAAACGAGGGGATAAGTGGGCAGAAAGACAGATCGACTTATAGACAGGTAAGCGGTAGACGATTCGTAAGACAAGCGGACATACAAAAAGACAGAGACGAGCAGTCCAACAGATATGCAGGCAGACAGACGGACCGATAGGCAGGTAGACAAGCAGACGATTAGGCAGACAAACCGACAGTCATAGAGGAAAAAAAGCATACATGGTATCAATTAATCACACCAACAGACGCCTTATTTAAACAATGAATTCCTTTTATTCGGAGACAAAGAGGCCAACGTTCCCTCTTCTACCCAAGCCATCCTCACTTCTGGCGGAATTTCTCCTTACCCGTGTGTGACCGCATGTGCCTTCTCAAGTAGCAGGGATATTGGAATGCTTTACTGCAGTAGGAACACTTCCACGTGCGGCCTGTTTTGTCAGGACACACGTACTTAACGTGGCGTTCCAGGTAGCTCTCGTACGCGAAGATCTTTCCGCACTTGTAACACGTATAGCTTTCGTCATCTTAAAAAAACGAAAACAAACAACAACAACAAAAAGAACGTTATTCCGCTGGTTGCAACCAGACATTTTTTTTTAGCAATCCTGAGGGACAGTCAATATTGAAATCGATACTAAGACGGCACTAAACTTCTGCTGAATTATTCACTACAAAACACGATAGACCAGTTTTCAATCGAATGTCGAAAGTAATGACGGGATTGCTTTATTTTGGCTTTATCTATGCTTGGATCCAAAACGTTTCAACCAATAAGACGCAAAACTAAAAACCAGTTGCAACTCAGTCACTCTGGTTTTCCGACCGCCTTCACTTGATTTGCGTTCTGATTGGCTGTTAAAACCAAGTCATGAATTACTTCGACTCGTGATTGGTTGAAGGGTGTATTTCTTTCACCGCGTGATTCGCTTTGTAACTTCTTTACTTTTGGTTTTACGATGCTCAATTAAAAACCGCTCTAATTAAAAAGTCAATCACATCTAACCTGATTCCGCTCTGCTAAGTTTTTTCTCAAGGTACCAACGGAATAAATTTTTTCGCTTGTCTTCTTTTAAGTGTACACTCTCCTGCAGATACTTTTTTATTTCTGTTTGGGACACGCCTGTCTCTTCAATCAATTCCTTTTCCAAAGCCTTGTTATTTTCCATGAAATCTCTTATCTCGCGCCCGATGATCTCCTCTTTTCCCCTAAAAAGCAACAACATGCGCATGACAATGGGTTTTGAAAAGTAACATATCCCACTTTTTGTTTCAAAAAGGAAAACAAAGTTATTGAACAAACGTTTTCAAGAGGAGCTGTTTGTCTCCCCGATTTCACTTGACAACGTCTGCACCAAAACCTTCTATCACTGATAAGTTTTTAAACTTTTCAGGTGCACTGCTTGATAATGAGCAACTCCTGTCACAGATACAAGAAGTCCTAGGCGATCTGGCACCGAATTCATTGCAGAAACAAGGGGCCAACAAACATGTTACAAACTTCTAACAATGACTGATATTTCTTCATTTTGTCTCTACGCAGTTTTGGAGTTATTTAAAGTTATTTTGGTTCACTAATACGCTGTACTTGCCTACATTTTTGGCTCAGGGAATGGGCTTGATTTTGACCTTGCGTTAGCTTTGTGGTACGTGCGCAGTAACGATGCGCCAAACTGAAAATAGGCGCTAACCGGTCCAACAAAATTAAGGAACAACACGTTTTTGACCATACTTTTCGTAATTTATGTACTTACTGCAACATTTTTTCCAGTTCTTCTTCAAGTTTGTGAAGTCTCGACGGGCCTTCATCCGAGGCATTGCTAGCGCGCCTCATGGCTTGCTTTCTACGTTCTTTCAAATCATCGCATTTCTCTTCCGCAGACTCTTTAGCTTCAATTTTAACTTGTTCTGTTCTTAAACTGGCAAAAGCATCGCTAACAAGCCTCTTGTGTTTCGATTCGTGCACTTTGTGAGGCTCCCTAAAACCGTCGTGCTTGTTTAAATCAGTTCCAAGCAATCCACTCTTGTTTGTGTCCCTGTTGTCTGCATTAACGTTCTGTGCAGAAAACTCGTAGTCCGCGCGACGGAGGCAGAGCTCTGCGAGCGTGTGCAGGCCGCGCGTGTCAAGCCCGGGAAAAACAGTCGGTTGGTTCCCGCCACTAGTGGCATGCGAGACGTGAGAGTTCGCGCCAGTTTCCAGGTTACATTGAATTGCCACATCGCCTGCGGGGGAATAACAGTTTTAAACGTTGTTTTTTTTTAACGAAATAAATGAACTAGTAGCCTACATTCTTACATGTTCTCTTCTCCATGGTGAAAATCGTAAGGTGGTCTTCTACGGACAACTGTTGCCCCCCAAAAAGTCACTAACTTTTGTTTCACGAATAATCGGCTGTTTCTGTAAATCCAGGCCAATATTCGATATGTGGGATAATATATTTCTCTTGGCAACTGCAAAATCGTAGACGTTAAAACGAGGACTTCCCACACAATTTACGCTGACAAACAACTTCGAATCGGCAGGTACGAAGCCAACAAACAAGATGCAAACGACGTTCGTTACCGAGACCTGCTAAAGTGATTTGATGTTACAGCGAAATAACACTTTGTATTCGCCCTGTTAAGAGATTTTGGATACTATTTGGACACAGAGCTGCAAAGCGATGCGAGGGTGAGAAAAAAAAGTTAAAATAGAATACAGCTAACGATTGCTCTTCAGTTTGTTCGCGCTTAAAAATACTCCATGACACCATTCTTATAGTTTTTTTCTTACCTCAAAATTGGCTCTTATAGCGCTTTCACGTGAGATGACGTTATACAAAGGAATTTTCTGTAACGAAATACAACTCAGCTTTTGCTACGGCCAAATGCTTTAAGCCGTTTTGATTTTTTTGGCAGCATCCAGTTCGAACAAACGCTAAGCAGTAACTGAATTGAGTATCAACTTAAGCTAACAGTAAATCTCTGTCGTTTAGACGAGAATTATGTCAGTCAAATACTGCAGTACCCCATGGCGTCTTGCCAAGAAGGCTAAACACTGGTAAAATGTCAAAAAGCACTTAACATCCAGTACTAATTGGAGAGATTTTAGAGTTGACCATTAAATCATAACAGAAGGTATCCCGGTCACACTTGAAAAAGCACAACCCCGTTAAGTAAACCAAAAACGTGGATGCACTTGATTCACTTTGCTTGATTGTCAACTCCAATATAGCGTAATCTTGATTACGTTATTCAAGCCGCCTTAAGCCTTAACTGACAAAATAGCTTTAAAAATCTATCAGTGATCCACATTTTAGACACACAGGGTTGAATTGATATAAGCAGTTGAAGGCTATCTGTCCACACTAATTCCCAAGTTAAGATTACGTTGGTTCTACCTCTTAATTTGTGTCGAGTCCTAAATGTGGCAGTTTCATTCAGTGTGGACTTAATGGTACATTTTCCGAGTTAACTTGAGCCTCTTCTTCAAAGTGAGTCCAAGTGGGCAATGTTTGTGATGGTGATCAGTTCTACTTTTTATGTGAATGAAAGCGAATTTTCATAAGAATGACTTCGCACTTGGACTCACTTTGAAAAAGAGCCTGAAGTGACCTAGGCAATAGCATATTCGAAAGTACTTTTATAGACTACACCCTAGTGAGAAAAAAAGTTGAACCGTTCGCCAAATGGTAACGCAACAACGGTTCAACTTGGAGAAGAAAAAAAACTTGACATTTTGGGCGTAACACTCGCGCTGCTCTTGAATGTTTTATACACACACAGTTGGTTGCCCAAATTCCGAAGTTTTGAAGTATTTTTAGCGAGAGCACATTTGTGTGAAGCGTGTGTTTTGGACCATGAACAGCGCAACCGATCGCCATAAAATGTTCCAGGGTCTTGCAGGTATAAATGTCAACAGATCGTGTAAACACCCACCGGTAGAATAAGAATCCGGATTCAACGCATCTGATCTCTCTTTGGCTATGCCTGTTCCTTCCTCGCTATCTGGTACAAAATAAAGATCAAAAGTGACTGTGGAGATCCCTGTCATGAAACAAGCAGAGAGAACGCTAGGATTTAAGGTTGCTCTGATCGAGAAACCACGAGGGTGAATTATTCATATCTGCTTGTCACTTCACTACTTTGGCATACTCTCTGACTGAAGTAATCGGTAGAGAAAATAACGCGGAAATAAAACATCGTTTATGAGAGCAAACCTTTCAGAGTGTTGCAAAATAAATATAAAAGAACAGTCATGCTTTTGACAAGAAGTTCTATTGAAGTTTTGTTCACTGCGCGAGGGGTTGTGCCGACCCGACGAACCATTAACAACATAACAAAATCAAAATTGAAACTTTTTTTTACCAAGATCAAATAAACGCAGAGGAGTATGCAGGCATAAACCCAATGTGAAATGTGGTTGATTCATTTGGTGTTCTTGTGTTTCGAAATCTCGGTTAACGTCTGACCTTTCAAACGGCTAAGACTCCCTGGTGGTGAAGCGCGGGACACCACTTCTCATTACGTACCTTCAGAGATGTCCTCTTCGTGTTTCCTCTTGTTGCGAGAGGTCTTTTTTACTAAGAAGGATTTTGGCATATCACAGTGGCGTCCGCAAATCCTCCTTCAAGTCCAACTGCACTGCTCATCGGCAGTTCTTAGCCACCTAAAGGAGGAGAATGTCTCCTCGCCTCAGATGACGTGACCAGTGGACAAGCTTGTACTCCATTCACATCCCTCTTACATTCCCTCAAGCAGCACCACCGTCAAGGTGTGAACAAACTGCGCTGTGAGCATGCGCCGACGCGTCTGTTGGCTCCAAGCGTTAACCAAAGTCGTGGTTCTTTCGCAAACTCTTCCGCGAACGTCTTAAAATTAAAATCACGTCGAAGAAAACAGGGTTTCGACACGTTCTCCAAACAAGGCCCAAATCAGAGGAGGACCTGGCCTTGTTTATGTTACTCCGCTAGCTGTTTTGAGGAATCGCAGCCTGCCAGCCTGAGCAGATTGAATAAGTCAACAATTACGTCACAGCGAGTTGACAGGTTACTTAATGGACTTGAATGTCTTCTGATAACCGTCATATGCCAAGTTTAAACCATCTTTCACGCTTAATTTCACCAAAGAGCAGTCAGAGAATCTCCCTTCTTCAAGTCTACGGCATTTAATGTTAAGAACGGGGTTTACCTCGAGCTGTTTACGAACGCAAACTGCGTGTTATCCTCGGGCGGGACAGCTAGCTGTCTCTGCTATCATACTACTGGTTTGCCGGTGCTTCTATCCTGTGGTTGACCTGTTTTTTGCAGATGACTCGCTGTCAAGCGGCAAGCTAGTGTCTTGGCTTGCAGGTGGTAAACAATCAAGTGTGTCAACAATAAACAAGCCAGTGTTCACTAAGATAAGATCAGAATAAATTGAACAACACTAGCAAATTAGCTTGGGTGAAGTGGACAGGCCGCGCAGGTGTATTCACGGCAGCGCGCCATTTTCGTACTCAACAACCCTTTGGCACCGCAAGACGTACAGAATGTGAACTTCACAAATTATTTTAACCTGAATATAACTTGAACGAAGTTTGTTCAAGCTTGAGCTGTGGAGCTCAACATAACGGTTTTATCGGGAGTGATACCACTTAAGGATGTCAACTAAAGGTCGGCCGGGTCAAATTTAGAGTCACACTTAACTGCCCAAGGCCAGACCAGAAAAAAAAAAGTTTCAATGAGGAATCGATGCTATGCCAGTCTTTTGAGAAAACGATAAGTCTTGCCTTATTTAGTTTGAACAGGTGAATCGTCCCACGTTAGGAACCTTTCTGTAAATAGTGCGTCTTTCAGTAATGCAAGAAGAAAATACTACTAACACGATTAAAAGGAATTCGCATTAAATCTGCCATGTATCACTGATTTGTAAAACCCTATGTGAGATTTCTCTACTTTTGCTACCGAAGGAAATCTCAAAATTCCGTTTAATACGTAAGTACAAAATTCCAATCCGGCAACTGGATTAAAATAATTTAGTTCACTTTAAGTGCAGTGCGGTATGAGTTTTAATATGAAACACGGAAACTTTTAAAGATTTCGCTCGTTGTGAAGTCTTTAATTTCTTGCGAGCAAAAATACTAGTCATATAATGAGTAAAAATTGCTATATAATCACAATTTTCTGTGGTGTTCATTGGCCTCACCACAGCATTTGACTCGACATAATTTAGACATGGGGTCAAGTGCTTTCCAATGAGTACTCAGTTTTTTTGCGAGAATTAGCATTACCTCTTCAAATAAAGGACAAGCCATCAACAACGACGCTTTTTTCGCACTGAAGCCCTTAAATTTGACATTTAATTTTTTTATATAAATATTTGTGATCAACACGAAAGCTTATGTCCTTTCTAATAACAGGTTTTGACAGGTTGTTTATTCGCATCGTTTTCGCTTCATTTTGCCCGCTTTTAGATAACTTTAGCCCATATCCTTCTTGAGGAGAGAAATTCACAATATCGTAAACAAAACTGAGAACTCTTCTATTCATTTTTGCTGTCACAAATCGCGAAATTGAAGCCGTCATTTTTTGTTTTTTCAAATTGTCTTGTTTTTTATGACGATGTTAAAATGTTTGATGCAAAATGATTTGTAACCGAAATAGAAATTACTTAATAATATGGGACTGAAAATAACTACGGAAGAAAGTTTGTTCGCACTAATTTAAAGCTTTTGAAACGTTCCCACAAGCTTCACTAAATTCTTACACATTCAACGATTAAAACTGAATCAACAGAGCGTTTGTTTTCGGAAAGTGCTTTCGCATGTTCGGAATTCCTCTCTGTGATTTGACCAACGAGTTGTTTCTCAACGGAGTTAATTACCGTGAAAGTTTTCAAAGATTTTGTTAGAGGAAATGTAAACTAATGCAACTACAGAGACACTTGGAACCAAAAGATAACGCATAAAGAGACTTTTCCAGACGTTCCCGCAAGGGTTCACCGAGAAATTTGACCCGTATAGAAGATATTTTACTTCTTGCTCCTGTACACTGTAGTCATTTTACGTGAAAAAGAGTAATTTTTGAAACTCCACTCTGTCAAACCCTGAGCTGTGATCCTTCAATGGAATCAGTGCTATTGAGAAGAACTTTCCTGTGGTGAAATTAATTATGCTGTACGGCATGGTGCTTCTAACTCTTGAGCTTGTGAATGGAATCCTAAAATTTGACCATTCGAATGAAAGCTACTAAGCAGTTCATTGTGTGGTGCTGTTTATTATCCTGTACAAGGTGCTTCTAACGTTTGAGTCTCTGGACAAAATCCTTCAGTGTGATCAATCAAATGAAAGCACCCCAGCAGTATTTTTCAGTTATGCTGTTTATTATGCCGTACAAGGTAGTTCTAACCTTACAGTTTATTTGCAACCGTATTCAAACTACTAAACCCGCTTTCAGAAAGCGTCAAATCAACAAAAAACCGTCCAAGATGAACACTGTGTATATGGCTATCTTTTTTATTTCATTATAATCTATTTAAAAAGCCTGAAGTTTAGTATTTAAGAAGGACAATTTCATAGCCGATTCAGTCTGTTGAAAAAACAACAACAACAACAACAACAACAACAACAAAAACGAGTAAACCCCACTGAAACGGAGATGATGGTACGCCTGTCCTGACCAAGTCAAAGGTTCCGCGGAGGCTGTTATTTTCCCGTTTTTCGAGGCTTTTTATGAACACAAAATGCCTGAGGATTGAGCAATGCTGCAGAGTTGATCAATCCGCAATGTTTATATTAAAACAACTTGAAACAAACAGGTACCAGCCAAGAAGATCAAACGCGCATGCGCTGTCGCCATTATTTCCAATGTTTCACTTGGCTTTTTTTAACACAAAGCCGGAAGAAAATTTGCCGTAAAAAGTTGCCTTTAAAAGCAGTACATGGTGTTTCTGAAGCATTTAATACTCGCTGGCAGCGGAAATAACACTAGCCTCTGCAACTTGAATCCATGCTGCGGAAGTAAGAAACCGTGGCATGTTAACAGAGCACATGGCCCGCTCGCATCGTTTCCGTCTTCGCCTGTGTTTCGTAGCATTATTAACCTTATCTCTATGTTCTGTCGCTTTCATCCTGACGAGAGGTAAGATGTGCGATTCTTATCAACTTATGAAAAAAATTTAGTGTTAGATGGAACTGAAGAACGACAGAATCCGTACGAAGTTCTCCAAAAGCGCTGGAGTCAGTAAGCGCGATATTTCTCTTAACTGTTTTGCCAAGTTCACGCGACAATTTTATCCTCCATTAACCATTCAATCAACCGTTCAATAAATCTTAACTTTTCCTTAACAGGAGTCGAGAACCACGAAAGTCGACAAAGAAGCGAAAACCGCCGAGTTACGACAAAACTTCGGTGTCTGTTAAGGCTGGTGAAAAAGCTTAGACTCGTTTTTGAGAGGCTTAGCGTCTTAAAATGGCCTTTTAACGTCTGGCGAACAAAAGTTATTTGATGCAAAATTTAAAACTACCTCATCATGGATGTCACAACATGTACAAAATTTCATTTCGAGGAGTTTTTGTTCTTGGCCTGTTCGACTAAATTGACCAATGAATTTTGTCCGGGAAAAGTACTTTCAAGACACGAGTAGATGAACTTAACTTCTGAATATCATAAGCGAGAGCTGATCAGTTGAGCGACATATCTCGCGCTAGTAGCTTGTCCTGCCATTGACAAGACTCTATTTGGCGAAAAGCAGCGAAATCTTGAGGGTTTTACAAGGCTATGAGGAATTTTCAATGGTTCTTTAAAAATTTAGTATTAGAAAGGGCCCAGCTAATCAGTTACTCAGGCATAGGAGGCAAACAACTGAAATTACAACCAACTTTCCTAATTGATCAATGAATTACTGAATGAACTGAATTCATTTGTAGACTAGTTTTGAATTGAATGTCGAACAGGCCCCAGTTGTTCGAAGGGTGGATAGCGCTATCCACTGGATAACTCAATTGAATTTGCTAGTACTTATCCGATGGATAGCGTCATCCACCTTTCGAACAATTGGGGCCTGAGCAATTACGCAGTTTCTTTGGTTTTGGCTCGCTCTATGATTGGATCAAAAAAATTGTGTTAACTTTTCAACCAATGAGACGCAAAACTAAAACCAATTGCGACAATTGTGACGCTTCTTTTCCCGCGCTTAGCACCGGCTGGCTTTATTTGCTTTGCCTTCTGATTGGCTAATAAAACCAAATCGTTTATTGCTTTGTTTGGTGGTTGGCTGAAGGGTGAGTTTCCTTCAGAACGTGATTGGCTCTCTGACTACATGTGGTTTTACGATAGTCAATTGAAAACCGCTCCAATTTCATTGGAGAGTCATAAATTACGAAGCCAATCACCTTCTGCATGAAATCAACTCTTCAACCAACCAGAAATCGAAGAAATTTACATCTCGGTCTTACTACCCAATCAGAACGCAAAGCAAAGTAAACGCAGCCGACGTCAAGCGCGGGAAAACGAGAGCGACCAAGTCGGAACCGGTTTGGGTTTTGCATCGATCTGATTGGCTGAAAAATTCGCGAAAACCAAACCAATCGCGTAATTGCTTTCGAGACTCAACCGGAAACTACTCCAACGATGTTTTTTTTTTCACCATTGCTCCAAACAGGTTACCTTCTTATTTACGTTCTCCCAGCAACTGAAACAATCAATTACGCTATGAATGGACACATACGAGACCCGCGAGATATCTTTGGCCAAGATGGAAACCACAGCAAAATAAACTGTCAAAATGATAATTTTGAAGATATTTTACTGGTGATAGCATTCGTGGAACTGTTATACGATACAATCCCATACTTAGAACAACTTTACAGACAGCAGTTTCCTAATATTGTTTACTGTGGACCTAGCAAATCGCCCGAGAAATGGGAATTCACCATTATTTTTGTGGATATTCTTCGTGGAGTCACAGTGTACGAGTGTCTTAGTGCTGCAACAAGGACACATCCGGGATTTGTCGGTTATTTATTCATGAGAAATGACTTGTTTTTCAACTTTTGGGGCGTCGCAAATTTTAGCAAGTCCCGGATATGGGAGAGCTCAGAGCAACTTGGTAACCAGGTGATGTTCGAACAACCGCGTGAGTCCTGGATCTGGTGGTATACACCATGGGGGCTCAAAGCTTGCGAAGAAGCTTATAAAGACATTATCTACCAGAATGACGAATACAAGCGTGCAATAATTGACAAAAAAGACGAAGAAATTTCCTGGGATGTAGAAACTTCACTGAATGCTTTATTATGGAATGGACGTGGCGCAAATATGTGTTACCGTGGCTTCGCAAATCTTTTCTATATTCCATCTGAACATGTCACCGCCTTTGCGAAACTTTCTGCCATTTTTCAAAAACACCAAGTATACATGGAAATAGCGATTCCAACAATAATACGAATGCTTGAGTTGACAGAGAAGACCGAGAAGCTTTCTGGAATCAACCTTGGGTCGCTTTTCGGCGAAGAGAGAGCGCAAAATGACGATAATCTGTTCTGGCGACATTTGACATCCAACATTAGCTATATCAGGCCTGTTGTTCTAAAGCGGAAGTTTTCGGCAGAATCAAGAACAACCCGATTGATCCAGGGTTTAATAAACAGATTGAGCCAGTATAATCAAACAAACTGTGGAGAATACGTTTCATAGAATCAATTGAGATCCACGTCTGCAGTGGCAGAAGTAAACGCGTAAGAAAGGTGCCTATTGGAGAATAGAACATATTCAAACCCTGAAAATACGGTTAGAAACTCTAATTTAGCTGCCTAAACAGCTCCCGGGAAATCGGGAAGGCTCTTTACTCCAACGTCTCATCAAGTTTAAAGCAAGCTGAATTTTTTAATTGCTTCTTTAAGCACAAACTAAAACTATTGATTCGATGCCTACTTCTGAAACAAAATTTACCGCTCGCTGGCAATCGCCTGAGCGGAAACAATTGAAACAGTCTGGAGATGTTGCATCGCGGTGTGCGGTATTGGAACAAATGCACTGAAAACCAAAGGCCGAACAAATCGTATTCCAGCGCAAATAAAGACTGGTAACCATGTCACGTGCCAAGCGAGGAAGACTGGTGACCAATGTGATGGAAAAGCTCTTTCTTCCAAACGAATTCGCTTGTTTTGTCGTCATTCAATATAAGCTGTCTTCCGCGGTACTGCATGAAAATCAGCATCAACCAATCAACTGGCATTTCGCTGTAAAACATTGCTATAAATCGACCAAATGTACGCAAATCTCTGTCTCGGATGAGCTTTCCAATAAAACCCCATTTACTGAACGCTAAAATGTCCCAGTTTGTGTCAGCTTTGAGGTCGATAAATTCTCGTATTTGCCCCATGTAATTTGCCTCGGATATAACGTCATCTTCGAGATGGAGGTAATATTGAGACAGTCCTTGACTGTAATAAAACATGAATACATAGTCCATGGACTGTTTCGACCGCCAGTGCATTCTTTCCGGTCCATCGCCCAGGGTCGACTGCAACCCTTCTAGCTGAGGGTAGAAAGATGGTGGCGCCACAATGACGTGAATTAAATTCATTTCAAGGTATCGGCCAAAATTTGACCTCAGCGTCTCCTTGACTTCCTCCCGCGCGGATGCTTTGTTATCGGCGAGAAAAATAATGATCAACACATTGGCAAGGTCTTCATCCATGAGACTGTTGTTAAAAAGTGACGTCAAAGTTCTCACTAAGTAAGTCGCAGTTTTATTCTTGAATATCCTTTGAACGGTTGGAATTCCTATCGTCAGAAAAACTATAAAACAAAAGTGCTTTGTCAGTGACTTGAAATACAACCGTCGCGGCGTTTTCAAATAGGCAGGAAAAATGTGGCCAGTGACAGCTATGTGAAAACTGTCTTGCTAATGCTAATAATTAGGTACGAAAGAGTAAAAGGAAAAAAGAAAAAAGACAAAAAAACACCTTTTCTATTGAGTGGTTTCCCAATTTCCCTGACACTAGATTTCGTGATCACTTCGCCTCCATTTTGTGAACAGGACAAAAAATCATCTTCGTAACAGTTCCCTTCGCAGCTCATTCCTGAAACAGGAAATGTTATAGAAATATTGCATATTTAAAAGAACGAAGAAAAGAAATGGATGAACAACTTCTAATCCTAATCTTTTAGAATAAGTGCAGGAAAATTCGCCGAAGTAAGAGCGGTCTCGCGCATGACCGAAAGATTCATCACAAGATCCACATAGTTGTAAACAATTTCAGTTTAAATGAAAAAAAAAAAAAAAAAGTGAACTACAAACCGAAGGATTGCTGTGTCCAATTTAAATACAGCATAATTACAGCGGTTACAACCAAGACCACCATTCTCGTATTTGACGTCTTTCTTCTTGAACTGGCGAAAAACAACTTGATCTGTAAAGAAAAGTAACGATTTCATCACTAAAAAGTGAACACAGCAAAGTGGCCTGGAACCAAAATAACTCGGACCAATCACAATGGACACAGAACTGGCAGGCGGGATGTTGGAAGAACAAGAGAAGAGTTCGTAAATCACAAGCCGCAGAAGCCTGAACATTGGTTTTCTTATCATATAAATATATACATCATGCATATACCTTTACTATCCATCGCATTCTTGTGCAACTGTTTTCTTGCTTTACTTGCGATGAAACCCCTTCAAAGAGTGAGACTAAAATTATACCATAGAAAGTAAGAGTAAATGCTAGGACTGAATCGCTTATTACCGACAATTCATTGGGACCATTAAGACTATTTTATCTCCTTTTGTCCTGGCTTCAGGACTTCAATGCTCAATGTGACCATTCTCGTCCCCAGAGTCAACTAGCCATCTAAGTCGCTGAAGGCTGGGCACAAGGACAAGTTCTTCGTCCCCAGCCACCTGCGGCTAAGAGGGCCAAACAGCTCTGGGAACGAGAATCCAGCCTAAGCAAAACCTGCAGGTTGTCATGGTACCGATTTAACAACGTTGTGCACTAATTTTACACTGATACGCCTAGTAGAGGCCTCGCCTGCGAAGAAAATGTAAGCGCTTCTTGTCATGTTCCTTATGGCGAAATCTCACGGCGAAAGGAGATTACCTTAAATTGCTTAACTCCAAAGTTTGTCGGTATTATTCGAAAGACACGAGCAAGAGGGATTAGATATGAAGCAGTTTGTTGGAATAATCCTCAGCGCAGTTCTTCACCATTTTATAACCAACTTATAGTTACAAAATGTTTCTGAGATGTGCTGTGGTCGCGTAATAACGAAGACTTTTCCGGGTGGAGTTGTTCGATGAAAGGTTTGTTTGTATACATTCGGTTAAAAACTATAGGAAGTCCTTTTTCATAAGATGGATCCGTTTACAAATGAATGATTGAATGCAAAAAGATGAATTAAATAAACTGAACAAATGATCTCACCTTATTTTCTGTCATAAACCAGATGACAAACGGAGATTTCTCTAAGGGACACGAAAGAAAGTTTCTACCAACTCCTAAGTACACAGAGCTCAATTGAAAGAGGGAAATCAAAATATAAATTATGCAGAGAGTTCATTCCACCCAGTGTGCTCTCGTTTCCATGGACCTAATTGTCCTTTATTTTGACTAGGGCAACTTGTCGACACTTTCGAATGACACTTTGCTACTACAATTTGATACAAGCATAAAAGATATAAACCGTACGCAAACAGTTTCGTTCAAACCGTGAAATATTGCCAAACTTATGCTTTACCTTGGCGCACGGAGCCAATCTCTGGGCTGTCCACTTGTGTTCCCATTTAAGGTATCACCCACCCTTCAGGACCGTCCGCGCGCGGATCGCTGTAGCGTTATTTTTATAAGAACCCCTATAAACCATATATTTTCTAAAAGCTTAATAATTCCAGATTATGCCGGCTTTGAACAAACAAAAACTATTTACTTAAATGTGTTTCGAAATTGGAACGCTTTTTGTAAAAGTACACGTCTCTATAAATCATGTTCCACTCCCGCCGGAAATAAACGGAAGAAAACAATTAACACCGCATTCGCTTCTCAACACGTTCCACTAAAAAACCGTGTCTGCGAATTTTAATACTCCCTTTGATTTTAAAGCTAGAGCTTTTTTTCCACAGGGAGTGTTGACTAATTGCCTTCCCCAACTTCATTTGCTGATAAAAGAGAAACAAACGCACTTGTCAAAAATCTGAGACACGGTTTTTTAGTGGAAATGTTGAGAAGCGAATGCGGTGTTAATCGTTTAATTCCGTTTATTTCCGGCGGGAGTGGAACATGATTTATAGAGACGTGTACTTTTACACAAAGCGTTCCAATTTCGAAACACATTTAAGTAAATAGTTTTTGTTAGTTCAAATCCATAATCTGGAATTATTAAGCTTTTAAAAAATATATGGTTTATAGGGGTTTTTATAAAAACAACTAACGCTACAGCGATCCGCGCGTGGACGGTCCTGAAGGGTGGCTGATACCTGCACGCGCGTTATACAATTCGGTACATCTTTTTGCTGTTCTCTGCATACCTCAAAAGACCAAAATCAGCGGTTTAGTACGGTTTAGGGAGAACGTTAGCACGTGAATTTTTCATTCTGTTTCCAGGCTTGAACGCCGTTCAAACCAGTTTCATTTTTGGACAACAGACACAGGTTTTACATGTTGAAAGAGTTGAAATGATAGCGAAGTGATTACAATAACGTTAATTTCTATTTTGAAGCGACGTTCACGTTGCCGTTGATGTCCACGTTGCGAAAGCCTTCTTAGTGATTACAAGGCAGAAGGCAGCAGCGAACTGAGGGAAGGCAAGGGCACAGCCAGTCGGTCAGTCCAGCGGATAAATAACCGTTCGATGAAAGATCTTCTGCTGGTAGTTTATTCAAAGGGATCTAACTCTTGTGACAAGAAAGTCTGGATGCAAATTATTCCAAATTAGACCGTAATGGAAGGCGGCAAGGGAAAATTCTCATGGTTCCCGCTTAAATACGAAGGGACTGGGAAGGAGGCAGAAGCGGAATCACATTACACAACGTACGCGCATGAATACTCAGTCACGTCTGCTGACCATAGAGCAGGTCGTCATCACGGCTCACTGAATCCTGTGATGGGATCAAGAAATAGCTCCTACCAGTCGGGGACAAAAATGTCTTAGAAATAAAATAATGTAGAGCGAAAATAGATTTTTAACAAGGGCGTTTACGAATGGAATCACATCCTACTGATGAGATGGAAAAATATTGCGAGAATTTCGGAGAGCATACTTCGGAAAACAACCAGAATATGATATGGACAGCGTAAAACGCATGAATGCTCTTAAACGGGTGTCAAGTAAAACGCGATAAAACTTGAAGTATTTGCGCGTGATCTCACTGGACCGAAATCAAAACAGTAAGGAAAAAAGGCCTCTTACTCACGGAAATCGTGGTATTTTTTTAAAGGTTCCACGTTAGCTTTTGCACTAGATCAGCGCAAAGTCTCGAGAAAGAGCGCTGCCTGGATAATTTTACAAAAACGCAGAGCAAACTTGAGTTCCAGGTTGAAGATTGGAGGTATTGGAATTAGTTATCTTCGCTGTATTTTCCCCACTTGTCAACTCGATCAGAGTGCCGCGATATGCCATTTACCGCATGGAGGACAGCCACACAAAACCTCTACACAAGTCTCCATTTGTTGCGGCCAAACGCTTAGTCGTTAAAAATTTCTACATCACCGTACATTGAGGCCGAATGGTCTCTTATAGCGACCGGCAAGCCACACGCGGTTTCAACAAGTTTTTTCAACGCAAACACACAGGGAATAGCGACAGGGAATACTCGTTTGCTTGGAGTAAAACGCTAACATGCCATGGATGTGTGGGTTGGGTTGGCTCTGTATCTTACTAGCTATCTGTTGCGCTGCGACTGTAATTGCATCATATGGTGTGGCGCTCTCTTACGGACACATTTACCCGTTTCTTCCCGCCATCAGCGAGACAGGAGTCCTGTATCCAGAAAAATACGTCTTTAGAGAGCTAACTAATCTCTCCGCCTTTCTTTTCATCTCCAACGCCTTCGTGCGCTTTATGCAATACCAGCTTATAGCCCAGCAATGTAGGGAAGGACACGTAAAGCTATGTCGCCTCAACAAAGTGGCATTTGTAGTGGCCATTTTAGCGGGGCTTGGAATGACTTTAGTGGCTAATTTTGAAATTGAGAAGGTAAGCTATCATTTCCTCTGTTTTTGTTTTCCGAATTTAATTCAAACAAATTTCGAACGTTGACATTACAACACGCTCTCTACGGATCAGACAGTTCAATGTTTTCGTATTAATGGACGCATTATAGTGCTTTTGGCAACGCGCGTTCGGCGATCGACGAAATAAGGACATTTTTTGCTCGCTCTCATTGTGATAGGCTTTTTAATCGTCTAGGATAAGAACGGAAAAGCCGGATTTCCCGTTTCACACTACTGTCGGGGTCGATAAGCAACCAGTACGCGGAGAAAAACCTCTCCGAGCAGAGAAGATCCCATGTGTGGCATCGCTCGAGGATTTGAACAAGAGCCACACTGGTGGGATGCGCATCCCTCACCAATACGGGGCATTCCTGTTCTCTAAAATCCCCGGAAAGGGGGTGTCTGTTGGTAAACTCCTCCGCTGCAATTAGGCCAAAGTCAAGTACATATAAAATGTTCAATACATCTAAATAGACAGGCACGCCAGTCTCAATATGCTAATAAACTGGAGCTATAACAGTGAGTCAGGGGTCTCAGCGCCGCGCCAAGCAAGCTGACATTTTCTTTTCTTTTCCAGTACTGGTCCATCCACGACGTCGGTGCTATGACGGCTTTCATCAGCGGCCTTACTTTCTGTTGGTTACAATGCGCAATGTCATATAAACTCCGAGACCACGGTGTCATCAACAGTTCAGCGGTGTGTCACTCAAGAGCCATGCTCGCTCTCACCATAACTTTCTGCGTGATGGTGTTTGGACTGTTTCAGACCAAAGCCAACGCGGACTGGGACCGATTTCGGCCTCGATATCACTTCATGGCAAAACTCAAGTGGAGTCCGAAAGATCCCGGATATTTGTACCACGTGGTCTCGAACATTGCCGAGTGGAGTATGTGCGGAGGAATGGTTGTTTTTATGTTGACATTTACGTACGAGTTCCAACAAATTGTGATCACGTCTGATATCTCGTCTACCGAATATTGGTGACAGTTTTATTTTAGTTACACGAGAACTGGGGAGAAACGCTGCATTACATTTATTGGAGCGGTTTGCAGTCTTTCGGAAAAACAAAGGAACCAAAGTAATTTCTTTACCCAATCTGAACAGACGCAGAAATTCAAATGAACCAATCAGAGACCACAAAGCAAATACATGTCGCCGGCGCCAAGGGCGGGAAAATTCGTGGCAGCAAGTCACTAATCGGTTATGGTCTCGCTTCTGATTGGTTGAGAAAGAGATGCAAGATTTCTTTGGCCAATCACTTTTCCAAGCAATAAAAACACCAAGCAATCGAGAAGTTGCGTTTTTGGCTCGCAAATGAGTTCTTTTCAAATTTCAACACGTCAGTTCCTAGTAAATGACAGTTGTAACAACGTGACAGCATTTACGGAACGATTTTTGGTAATTTGTATTCGTAAATTTTCCTTTTCTTTGTGTTAGCACTGACTAAAATTACATTTATATTTTTACATTTTTACAAGTATTTCAAATACACATCAATTTTCTATACCTTTAAGATGTGTTTTAGAACCAGTGTTTCCGCCTTTCATTGTGAAACACAAATTACCATTGAAAGGCTGCGTGACCCCAATTTACATGAACCAAATACATTCATTGAATTTCACCCGTTCCCCAGTGTTACCCATCACGCGTCACGCAAGTTAGGTTTTACGTTTCCTATAGTGCCCTTACAGTACTAGTTAGTAAACAACACGTGCTTGGCTGGTCAGCCATGCTGTTTATGAGAAGCTGTGACACCTACTACATGGTGTCAGAAGTGCAAGAAATTGCAAAATTAAGCAACAACGTAAACTTGTACTTGCTAAGAGTGTCATTGGTTATGCAGTAACAACCATTTTCCACCCCATTTTTTAAACCCCATTTTCACCACTTCACTCTGCCGCAATAAACCTGAACTACAGGTATTAGTACACTAAATGCCATCGTTACAGACTAGAGTTCACGTAGCACCTTACTTTTCTTTCACTCAGTTGAGTACACTGTAAGCATGCTATCAAAGAACGGCCGCTCACAGTTTTACTACAGGCACAAACATCATGAAGACACCTTTTCCAACTTGTAGACATCACTTCTCTTTTGCTTTTGGACAGGAATCTGGCTGCGAATTTGTTCCAAATAATTCAGATCTACAAATGAAAAGGACGATGGTCATTTTTACAAAATATAAAAAGGAATAAGCGAGCAACAAAAACGTACCCAAAGTAAAGGCAGAATTTCTTGCTATTGTACCTCAAATGAACCACTACTCATTAATTTTGCTTTGCTCTTTGACATAATTTCAAAGGTCTACAATGAGGCTGCTTTTTCAAACCTTACCCATAAGCATGGCTTTTTAAAAGACAATATCGACCCTGGATGAAAAATGAACAGGGAATTTGTCTTGTCTTGGTCAAATGTCTTTTCACTGGTTAGTACGCCATATAGCTTACCTATTTCTGAATACAGTATCTGCTCTGTGTGGTCGGCTTTGGCAAGTACCTCACCCCTAACGAGACAATAAAACAGAGTGAATGAAAAATGACTGAATGAAAGAACGACTGACTGACCTATTTGACAGGGTAGTCCCCTCAGGATGTACACACAAAAGAGGGCGTTATTGATACGAAAATCCAGATAAAATTAGATCTTTAAATCTGGATCTTCAGATTTCCAAACAAATGGAAAATCCAAAAACAGACTTTGCCAATGACAGATTGAACAGACCTCCATGTTGGCAAAGGATTTCAATTCACAAAATCCACAGTGAATTCTGTCTTTGGATTTTGTGTTTGATTCAAAATCTAAAGATCCAGATTTTAAGATCTAAATCCAGATTTTCCAATCAAAAGCACCCAGACTTGCTTTTAATGGGAATATTGTTATTACTAGAGTGCATTGTTATTATTGGCAACACTACCAGTATATGTAGGCAATGTTTTTAATGTTAGGATGCTCGTTACTGGAAAGTAAGAAACTTAAGTAGTTCCAAAGACAATGACACACACACGCACACACACACAGGAGAAAGTTAGAAATGAAATTTCAAGGCCTCTGTCTGCTACCACATGGACTATTGCTAGCCTTCAATTAAGTTATAACGTACCAAGGATTGACAACAGTACTGTGGCCCCAAGCAACGTAAGTGGCTTTCTCATCTCTAGCTGGAGACACTGCTGCTACATACAACTGAAAACAGTGATTACAAAACAAGGGTTTAGAGCGATTTTCAATTGAGTGCCGTAAAACCAAAACCAATTAAATTAAAAACCAATTACTCAGCCAAACAAACGCACACCTAAAACCAAACCAAAACCAAAACCAAAGTAATTATCTAATTACTTTCGACACTCAATTGAAAACCGCTCTATCAATATTCATAATTTATATTGAAGACTCAATGCTTGAAGTTTGCTTTAAAATGTTTACCTTTGACTTAACAACGCACATTTACCTGATTGTCCAAGGCCCTATTGGATAGAACACAAACAACTTTTAATTTCTATCAAAACAATTATTGACAACAACAACAGAAATAGTTTATTTGGTACCATATGTAAATACAAAAGCTATAAAAGAAAAGCACAACTTGAGTAAGGTACAATGTCCCACAGAAAATAACCAAAAAGCCAATCTAGCTAGGAAGGAAGACAAAATAATTATGTATAACATCAGAAAAAAGTTGATTCAGGGAGGTACAAATAAAAGAATAAAAGACAAGCAAACGCATAAACAAAAATGCAAGTTACACACAACGTCATTTGAAACAGATTAGTGGGGGGCAAAAACATCAACTGTTTAAAATTTAACCAGAGTGTAGAGTGTAAGAACATACTACTGGTATGTTATTGCATTCCAAAAAGTCCTGTGAATCACACAAATCCCTTATTATATCCTATATTGACAGTATCTTCCTGGTGGCAAACAACTGCTGGTAGCTTACATTACCCGGACATATCATTTAGCCTCGCTTTGACACTTGCCTTGTTTCAGGGCTTTATTAAGGCATGTGTGTGTGTATGCTTTGCCTGCCATGTTGAAAGAGAGTTCAAACTTTTATTTGGTTGTGCTTGTCCATTTCATAGCTGTTTACCTATTTAATCAACTCTCACATTGATAGGAAAATATGTATACCTTGCTCTTATAAGAGATTCCCAGTGAGCAGGCCCTGTTGTCATGTTGAATGCTCCAGGGTAGAATAACAGCTTACAACCTGCAATGGCAAATACCTTTGTTAGTGAAAGTAGTTTTGAAGATCAGTCTAGGTTGTAATTGAACTTGTCAGCCTTTTTCTTCACTGTCGGACAGTCAGTGTGTGTGTGTG
>BLFK01000292.1:1699074-1717433 GCA_014634185.1 Astreopora myriophthalma
TCCTTGTTCCCTTTAAAAATTTGCTTGTGTTCCCTTGTTCATGAAATTAATTCCGAACTTTTTCTCAGCTTTTTGATCCCTAATATGGTTTGTGTTCCCTAGTTCCCTGAGATATTTTGTCTTTGTTCCCCTGTTCAAATTAGTCCCCAAAACTGTCGTTTTTTTTCTGTTGAAATTGTTCCCCAAAACCCCTGGGGGGGGGGGGCTGGGGGGAATGCAGGAAAGGTCTACTGAAAATTGTATCCCAAATCTTAAAATACAGCACAACTTGTAACTATCAAATAAGACATGCATATTGTTGCCATCAAATTATTGAATTTCACCCCATACTGGTCCTGTATCGTTATTTGATTACTGAGTGTTCCTGTCAGATTCTTCGCACGCGGACCCACGTGAAATGCACGTTTTAGCAACTCGTTATGTAATGTTTTGTTTGTACAGTGGACCTTGGATCTAATTGATTGACATTTGAAACTAATTAATGTACATTCACATAATCGGTGCATCTTTTCGATACAAGCAACATTCTTCGACATCCACATCTAGGTTAGGTTGTACTGTAAATAGGCACAAAATCAATATAAATCAATTTCGATTACAGTATACGACTCGAAGTTACTTATAGTTCCATCACATGACTGCTTGTCATTAGTGACTGAAGTTTGATCTTGGGCCATAAAGGAACATCTCCCTGTGCTCATGCTACACAAATATTTTCAGTCTACTAAATCAAGAATCTTGTATCACAGGTTACAATATTCACAACCGACAGAAGACAGAAGAAACTGAGCATCAAAGTCAACCTCATTGACATGAATGCTTCTCTTTTAGTTGACTTCAGATTGTCGAAGGTATGTAACCCAACAGTGGTAAATGTAAATGGCTGGAAAAGCTCAGTATTGACAGGATTACTGTTGCTAGGGAATTATGCACCAACTAAGAGCTAAGTCAAAAGGAAAAGAAACCTTGACTTATAGTGAAGTTCTTGGTTTAACGAAACTAATGCCATTCTTGAGCCTATACTTACTCACAAATGTGTGGAGAAGAAGCAGACAATACAACACCCCAATACACAATGCACCAAACTTAAAGTGCACCTAACCCCAAAATGTTTTTTTCGCTACAATACAACTTTGCATCTGTTTGAAACGCATTTGCCTATTTTTTTCTATTTTTGCCAAATCTTGACATTTTCTAGGCTTCCAAAACTTACGAAAAACTAAACATCATTTGGTACACGACCGAGTCAAAAGGGGCATGGGCCTATTCCTGATTTGACGTCACAAACCATTTTGCATGCATGTTTACAAAGACTGAATGGCATGTAAATCAGTTTGCGACGTCAAATCAGGAATAGACCCACGCCCCTTCTGACTCTGTCATGAATCAAATAAGGCTCAGTTTTGAAGCCTATAAAAAGTCAACACTTGGTGGAAAACAGGATAAAATTCTCAGTGTGTTTCAAACAGGAGTAAAGATTTATTTTAGCGAAAAATATATTTGGGGGTTTGGTGCACTTTAATTTCCTGGTCCCTTGGCACGTCATTACAGGGGTTAAGGTTCCACTTTGAGTGTTTCCTCGACAGGCAATATTGTCGAACAGGGCTGGCCCTGGGCACACAAAGATTACTTTATCTTGTATGACGTAAATAAAAAAAACAATCTTGCAAAACTTCAAAATGTGGTCCTTTAATTAACTTACTGGGTACTCAAAGTTTTGGTCTGAAAAAGTATACAAGGCATGATCATAACTATTATAATAACTAGTGACCTGCGATGAGGCCTAATTTTAGCCTTGCTCTTATCATCTCTTACGTCGCAGCTCACTAAAATTTCACTGTTTTTGGAGCCTGGTCTCAAGTTAAACAAGTATTTGTAAGTTGTGTCATAATTTACATAATTCTTACTGTTGCAGGGGGATGGCCTAGAATTCAAAAGACATTTTCTGAAGATTAAAGCAGAGCTGAAAGACATCATAGAAAGATAATAGACATGATAATTACTGGCCTAGATACCGCACCTTATGATGTATATCACATAAGCAGAATTTAGATCGTTTTTTTTAGAGGAAAAAAAAAGTTGAGAATTGTTACTGTTCCAGTTCTGAGATATAATCTCTCGCTTTGTTAGCAGTTGTTTACACAGATAGTTCCATGTTATAACCAGGCTTAGATTACACACTGCAATCTTCAAGAAGCCATGTTGAAAAATGCATTTATTTTTAAGCTAATTAAGCCTAAACATTATATTAAATATTATAGCTTTCTTTTCAATTAAAAGAACTAGTACATTTTATTGACTACAAAATCTTACAATACTTCAACAAGTGAGTAAGGCTCAAAATATTTTGAGTTTATCATTTTTCTGTCAACAATTTCTTTAACAGAAACAGCACTACACAAAACAATAATAAAAATTGTTAAGAATGCTCTTGTGGGTGAATAATATTTTTGAAATGTCATTTCAAGCCTAAGGATTAGATCCTTGTGCCGCATTAACCCCTGTATGGATCTTGAAAATCCACTTCATAAAAATGACTTTTCCCCATTTTCAAAGCTCCAAAAGCCATCTGGTCTCATGCCTTCTGAATTACATGTAATTTTTCATGGATCTTTCACTAAGTTTGCCATGGAAGAAGTGAAAAAGAAAACCTTTTTTTTTTCATTTTTAAGGGGTAGGAATTTGCATTGGAGAGTCGGTCATGGGAAATGAGGTAGAATAAATTAGTGGAGGAGTCAGTGGACAATCCTGCTAAAGTGGCTCAATAGAAAAATTAATGTCCTCTGAGTTCAGATAATTTGAAGTTGTCATCTCTAGTCACCTTCCAATTCACCAAATTTATGGTCTAATGCTCTTTGACGTCATAGAAAAACCTTACAAGATGATAACGAATAATGAAGGCTATCACGGTACCACCAACCTGTGGGCAGAATAATGACAATGAAATTAATTAGTAAATAGTGTACTTGTGGGGTAAAATTCATTCAGCCAACCTTTCCGATAAGAAATTCTGAAATTTTTGTTTGTTGAATGAACGGTATTTTCCTCTTGAATAGACCGTTTATTGTTATGCCCGCTCAGGGTGAATTTCCTGGAAGTTTTAGCTTAAAATGGATCACGCCACAGATGACTGACTGGAGTGAAATGCGGAGTTTCTTGGAATTTCCAGGAAAGTGATCACATGGAATGGTAATTTTCAGGCAGGCTGGACCAATCAGTCAAAGAGAACCACCTCTGAGGGTGGACCACTGACTGGTAAATTTCCACTATGACCAAACTGATCCATTCAGCTTTGGACCGAAAATTCCAGAAAATTTGGCTGAATGGATTGTGCCCATAAAGACCTCAGAATGCTCCTTATCAGATAGAGGATGGCACAAAAAATGTTTAGCACCAGGAAGAACAGTTATATACATTAAGACATTTAGACATTAAGTCATTATAAAATAATTAGGATAGTATGTGCTCTCTCATTGGTCAATAGGTGTGTTTAGATGAGAGTACCTAAACACGGTCGTGATATCACACGAATTTTGATTAGTTGTGTTGTCAGATGTGCATTTTGATTGGCTGGTAGGAAATATGAGCGTGTATCAAGAAAATCTGTTTCAACCAAGAAGTAAAAAAAACCCCAGCATTTTCCTTCATTTGTTGAATTATTTCTGAGAAATATTTTTTAAAAGCAATAGAGAACTTTTTCCTGTGTTTACATAGCCTCATCTAAACACTCGGCTGCATCTCGGGTTTGCATTACTGTCTTGAATTCTCCCAACCCCCTCTCGTGTTTAGATGAGGCTATGTAAACACAGAAAAAGTCCTCTATTGCTTAATCAAAACCTATAGGTTGTCATGATATTTATCCCGGGTTATTGCAAACCATGCTTCCAGCAACTTGTCCCAGTGCATTTGTGAACAACTTTTGGGTTTATTCAGAATTTCTGGTGGCATATATTTACATATTTTAAAATTAATTTTTCTGTTGTGACAGCCCCTTGGCTGAGGATTTCTAATTTTGCCAGCGACATCTGGCAGAGATACACCATTACACCAAGTTATTTTAGGACCCTGTTTAAACCCACAACCTACCAAACTGTAGTTTGGTGATCTCTCAACTGATTGTTGTACATACTGGCCTGGTAACTTGGATTTTGCTATTGCAGGCACCAGGTAAATTAAAAAGCTGAAACTCTGAGTGTGGCTTAAGCTTGAAACATCTCCTTGAGTTTCTTCAAAGAGGCCAACCAATTAGCTAATCAACTTCTTACTTTATTTTTTTTATCTTCTTTTCCTGATTTCTTCTACTTACCTGTATAAGAAGCATTAATGTTGTCAAAGTTCTTTCGTGTATGGGTCCTAGCATTTTGATGACAAGATTTATTAGTGTAAAGTTGTTGACTCTTTCTGACTTCTTATCCTCTCCAACTCCAGTTTCTACTTTCACTAGTCTTAGAAAACTGAACACAGACAGTATAAGTTTTCCTAGAGGACGGAGATCTGACATCTTGAATACTGCATAACTCATCCCTAGCTTGCCGGTTTCTGGATTAAACCTGTTAAAAGAAAAAAAAAAAGAAATTTTCAATTGAATAAGCAATATAGGCACTTGTCCTTACTTCTGGTATTGTTAATGTGCAGGGCTGGAGAAATTTTCTGAACTTTTTTGAAGCCATACATACTGTGTGTGCACTTCTGCATAACAGAGTCTCTCACAACAAAATGTGTACCAAACTGGAGCCCTCAGGTTCTGGGAAATTGATACACAACTTGTATATATATATACAGTGGCTTCCTAGTCCACTGGTCTTGTGTAGTACTTTTTTTCACTAGCCAAACGAGAACTTTTGCTAGCCTCAGGAGTCAGACTAGCGGATTTTTCGAGCCTGGTGTGGTAGACTGTGAGCAGTTTCTCTCTTGGTCTAAAATCTGTGGAATGAACAGAACGAACACAAAAACAGCAAGCAACGAACTGTGAGCCGTTAGTTTTGTGGGCACCCTAACAGCTCTTGGTTTGCTGCTTGCTATTTTTGTGTTTCTTCTGTTGATTCTGCTCGCAGATTTTAAAGCAAAAGAGAGACTGCCGGCAGTCTATGATGTGGCAATGGGATGAAAATGCTTGAAAATTTCCAAACGCTCTAACCACCTGTCTCATTGTTCATGTCACCATTGTGTCATGAAATCTTGTCATGTGACCGTCAGCATCATCATTATCATCGTCATTATTTGTTAATGAGTTACACTGAGTCACTGTTCCATTATGTACATGTAAGTCACACTAGTTTTTATTGTTAGTAAGAGAACAGAATTTCTTGGCATCTCAGATTGAATGACACAATTGGCTAATACAATGGTAGAGTATACATATCCTGGCGATTTATGCCATAGATGATTAATTACCCTATTTTATAAATGCCAGTAAATGAGAAGCAGATTATACCAGGATGTCTCCTTTACTTACTTGGGCAGCCGATGTCTTGGACAGGGAATAAAGCGAAACAGTTGAGGAGTAGAGTAGACAAAGTTGATAACTTGTGGAATGAAGAAAAGTAGCATTGTTTTGCTGAAGTGACCTAAGATGCCAACAACTGCGAATGTCATGCCAGCAAAGTAGCAGAATGTGTCTCCCACAAAGACCTGTGAGGGGTACCTGAAATGTGAAATCATCGAATGCCTCAGATCAGCTACAAAATATTTCCAAACTAAAAGCTATGGAAATTTCAAGCAATAATTCTGAAAGAGACGTATATTTCCATGTTCATTCTGATGAGGCAGCGATGTAGCAGCTGGCGTGCTGGATTCTTGACCTCATGGTCAGTGGTTCCAATATATGCCTGACTTAATTCACCATGCTGTTTCCTAAGACAAGAAATTAGCTCCACAATATTCTCTCTCCACCAAGGTGTATAAATGGGTACTAGCAACATACTGCAGTGGGGACCCCTGTGATGGGATTGCATCCTGTCCAGGGGAAGTGGCAGTACTTCTAGTTGTTTCATGCTACTGAAACTGGGATGAGCTCTGGCCGTGTGAGCTCTTGTTGCTTGTGAGCAACGTTCGATACCTTACAATTATTAATTTTTCATTAAAAGAATGTTGAGGTCACTGACAACATTTGTTCGAAGGCCATTGGGACCTTTATTAAGTTGAGCATGAAGCAGGGACAGTACAGCTTGATTCTATATATTTCCAACTTACCAGTTATAGTAAAGTAAGGCTGCACATGTTGCAATGAAAGGCATCATGAAATACGCCGAGAATAGATGAGCTTGCCAACAGCATGTTCCTTGCAGCTCAATAAAATTAAACATCAATATAGACAGGGCAATAATCAGTGACTGTCCTGCCTCAACACCATTGATACCAGACAGAATATTGATTGCATTTGTACAGAATACTGCGAGCATCCCCATGTACACATAGTAAAATATTCCTAATGGACAGAAAGATCAGAAAGGGTAATTAACTTTGTGCACTAACAGAATGTTGGAATGCCCTTGCTTCTCACAAAATATTGCCTTTACATTTTTCATGATAAAATCACTTCGAATATTTGAAGAGCTCAGAGCAAAAACATCCTCACTGACTATTTAAGTGCATTTGGTCATTTTGTGAAAAACTGCAGCCACATTTTTCACAACAAAAGGGCGGTTAAGTCATGGAATTACCTATCCCAAGTGGTGTAAAGAAAATAGTGAAGGAATAGAAAAGTTTTTTTTTGTGACCGGGGGGGAGGGCACAGGTAGGGAGGATACAGGGAAAAGCAATTTTTTTTCTGCTTCTTTTCATGGCATTACTCTAATTTTGGCATACAGCATAGGGACCTTCACCTTGTACTTTTAGTGCAGTCGATTTGGTGGAAATTGGCCCTGATTTTGTGAAATGACCTCAAAAACAAGCAAAAGTCACTTGGGACATTTCTGCCTGGAGCCCTTCAATTGTTTTGTGATAAATCTAATAAACAAAAAGTCCAGAGTTTGAAAATGTTGACCAAGGAAGGTTAACAGTGAACCTTAAGCTCAGTACAATAGGAGGGAATTCTTACCTAAATCCAGATCAAATCCAAAGATAAACCTTACAGGTTTAGGAACAATAATGGTTGTAACACCAATGTTAACAAAATAAACCATAAGCAAAGGAAGAGATGCCATTGTTGGAAGCAAAAGCTTATCTCGCCACTTGAGATCCAAAACATCATCAGCAAATCCCAGGAAAATCATACAACAGATCGACAGCAGACCAGCGATAAACATGACAAACTATGAAAAGCAGCAAGAAATCATGTTTAGCTTTTATGCAGACAAGTACATACAAATGTTTTCCCACGTTCAGTAGTCCTTAAAAATCAAAGTGTTCAGAGCATAACCATGTTATGCAGAATTTTGGTTGAAGTTTTTCAATTCAACAGAAGTCTGATATAATAACCAAAATTCCCTGCTTCCTCAGTACTTTGTTGAATCGATGTTCCACTGGAAGGGTTTACCTAAAACCAGGAATCCAGAATCTGGAATAACACTGGAATTAGGCCTAAACAAACGTTTTTAGGCCTAATTCCAGTGTTATTCTGGATTCCGGATTCTGGTTTCCGGAATCACAAATAACACTGGAATTAGGCCTAAAAACTTTTATTCAGGCCTAATTCCAGTGATATTCCAGATTCCGGATTCCAGGTGTTAGGTAAACCCCACTGGAACTGGTTTTGATCTAGCAACTGATTGATTGAGATAGCAGCACAACAATAGGCCATTTCCGAGTTCAGTTCAGCCTCTTTCTCAAAGTGAGTCTAAGTGCGAAGTCTTTCCTATGAAAATGAGCTTTTATTCCTATGCAAAGTAGAACTAACTATCATCACAAAACTTTTGCACTTAGACTCAGTTGGAAAAAGAGGCTGACATGAACTTGGAAATCAGGTCCATTATTTTTAGGAAATTACTGAGCATGGGAATGCAAATTTTACATATAACTGACCTCATGATGAGGAAAATCATAGTCCCCCTTCTCAAACCAAATTGTGAGAAAAGGGATCGGGATGAAGACAAACATGGAAACTAGAAACACAGCTCCAGTTACAACTCCAAGACCCTCAGGGCTAAAAAATAAAAGAGACAAGCCCTTCATCATATTGCTTCAATAACTTTATATCCCGATGACCCCTCCCTCCCATGGAATGCTCAACAGTATGACCCCTCTCCCAACAGAATATTTGACAGAACAACCCCTCCCTCCACAGAATACTCAAAAGTATGACCCCCTCCCCCCCCCCATGGAATACTCAACAGCACCCTTCTGTTTGGACAGAATGTTGGATATAAAGTATTTTCATATAATGTCACAGTAGCCATATTAGTGTTCCTGAACAAAGATATGGAAGCCATATTGGTGTCCCAAATTGAACTTCATTCTCATGCAAACATTTTCTTTCAGACTGGTTAAAAAAAATTAATGGCCGCTAATCATGGTAACTCTCTATAGCTCTACATTCCTTGCAAAGAATTCAAATACAGATCCCTGTCATGAGAAATCGTTGCTGCAGTTAAAAACAAATACAGGGACTGAACAAGATTAGGTGACTCACTCTTGGGTTTAATTGACTTAGAGATCAACACAGCTGCTCAGGATCATTAATATTAAAAAAATACACATGGATAAGACATTGAATGGGGTGATACAAAGGAAAAAGAATCAAAATTTTACAACACTCACTACTTGAGCCAAAACATTGATCCAAGTAGTAAATGTTGTTGGCAGCAACTACTATTTAAATCTTCGTTTTTCGAGACGACATTTTTCCACGAGGAAAACTTGACTTGCATTTGATGACTCTGTCAGTAAATACTTGCAAGAAAAAAATCAGTACAAATTAAGTGTCGGACAAAAATAACCCCAGTTTTCCCGTTGGTGGTGTTATTCTCCGAAAACACGCCATGGGATTGCAGTGGTAGCGCAAAATGTTACTCTCTCTCCCAACCACAAGAGTCACGCTTTGTACACGGTTACCCTCCAGCCATTTGACGCGGAATCGGAGTATTAAATCACACCTTCTGTTACAATTCTAATTCACAGCATCTCTACTATAAAGGAAATAAGCTCACATTAACTCCTTGCAGTCTTTCTTGTTGAGGTCTTTGCCGCAAAGTCCAGCTTTGGCAAACAGGGGTTTCATCCCTGTGATTAGCTTCAAAGCCACTAAAAATGCCACACAAGACATCACGAAATTTAAGATCAGTGGATACACCATTCTGTAGATCATTTTCGGTGTGTTTTCGCGATGAAAATCGCAGGAGTAAAATGTCTTTCTTGCAAGTAAATTACTACAACATCGCTAATGAAATTCCGCAAAATGTATATTTTTGAAGGTTACAGCTGACCGATTGGGGCCTCCGAAACTTGAACCCAGGCCCTCTCTCTTTTCGTCAAGAACAGGGAGCGAGAGCCTGGATTTGAGATCATCCCGCAATGCAGTGCGAAAACGTCATAAACGTTTCCAGGGAACTACATGCTTGACAGGCAGCTGATTCTCGCTCCTGATTGGTTGAGACATCGTTGAGCGGGTGTCCGCGCAAAAGCTGCAAATTGTTTTTCTTTGTGAGGAAACAAACAAAAAAAAGTGAGGAAAAGTATGCGAATTTAAAGCTCTTTATCTTCGAAATAGTTCCCGAACTGTTTTTTTCATTGTTTTTCGGTGGCTAAAGTTCCTGGTTTCGAGTTAATTTCGTGGCAACTTACAGAACTCTTAGCGCCCCGCAGATCAAAAGTTGAAAATGGCGGAATCAAAGAAGAGCGTGCAGCTACAAGGAAAACCAAGCGCCAAAGACCTCAAAGGATCTACAAAAAGTGGTGTTGGCATAACGGTTGAGCACGTTAATGGGGCTAAAGCTGACAGATATACTTGCAGACGGCGTAAAAGTGTGGGGTCGCAATTTGCTCATCCGATCATGACCGGAGAGAGGGTCAAAGAAAGACAGGTAAGTAAAAAGTAGGCCAACTTTTTCGTTGTGACTTTGGGCAGTCACTGTTCACAACAGATTAACAATTAAGCGTACTTTTTTTTATATTTGAAGCTCAATTTTATTTCATTTTGCTTGAAATAATAGCGCAGAATATCCTTTACATGCAAGAACAAACGGGAAGCCAAATAAATTCAGGTTGTTTTAACTGGTTTGAAAATTGTCAATGTTAAAGGTTTCCTTTTTAGAAACTGCAAGTTGCGCAGCTAACTGTTGTGGTCCGCTCGGTATTCCACAATCCAAATGCTCGAAATTCAATTAACTTTTTTTTAGTTATATCTATACCAAGGGTAATTTGAGATTGAAGCTTTAACTTTTGAAAGAGGCGATGAATCTCACATTGTTTTAGCTTTATTTGTGATGTACGCAAGCAATTTTGCGTGCGTTGTGCGTGTGCCTTGTTTGTTAAGCTTACGTTATTTTTAGTATTACATTGTTTTACGTTGCTTTCCTTACTACACTTGTCGGTAACTGTGCTCACTCGGTGGGTGGCTCCTCTTAAAACGTTCTACAGTTGGTACAGGATTGAATGGAGCCGAAACCAACTGTGGAATTGCACGCCTTTTAGGCATCCTACTGTTGAACAGTTAGTGGTCATTACTGCATTCAGATATTTTCATTAGTAATATCTGTCCTCTTTGAATCAGTTTTCTTTTTTGCATTATAGCAAAGAGCAAGGGAACATCGTGAAGCTCGAAAACGGATGGTAAAAGCAGACGAATACAAATTCATCGTGGGCATTGTTGCAGGCTACCTTGATCTGGAATTGTCTGTTGTTGAAGAATTCATTGTTGATTCTGAGGAGGTATGGAAAGAAGAGATTTTTTTCCAGTCCTGGCAAGCATTTCTCAAATGACCTGAAACTTTTCGCCACAATTCCCTCTGTATCTTCAAAATGAAAGCACTTCTAAAGCTTGAAACCTTAACATTCTTTTTTCATTTCGTAACTTGAAAACATGTTAAAGGACCAGCCTTCTAGAATAAACAGATCTTAGTTTTATAAATGGCTTTTTGTGGCCAAAAAGTTTTTGGGACGTTTGAGAAACCAGCCTCTGGCCCAAAATTGCATAGGAAAAATGAAAGGTTTTATATTTTTGCTAAGAAAAGGTGATCAAAGAAGTGGACGTGGGCTAAAAGACAAAAGGGTTTGAAAATGGTTTGCTAAATTGTCATGTACTAGTTTGTTTTCTGAGTTAAGTTAAGTATTATTTTACAATATTATTTTCTTGCCAGGCTGTGTACATGATAGACAGTTTTCTGAAGCCTAATGGGAGGAGATCATTATTGTTCTATTATCAGGATTTTGTGCATGATGGAAGTGGTAAATATTGAGTATAGCGACAATACACGAGGCAACGAGGCATAACAAATAGCTATGTATAACAGCTATAACTAACCCTAACTTAACCCTGATCTTTCTTTAGCCTTAATTTAGGCTTAATTTTCTTAATCTAAGCGTAAAAAAGCTGATTTACCTTGCCTCGCACATATGCCTCGCATGCCTCGCTGGTTGTGAAGTGAGGCAGTAAGGCATAATAAATAGCCATAACCAATGGTGTCCTTCTGGCCTTGGTTGTTCAAAAGGTGCATAATGCTATCCGCTGGATAAGCTATCCACTGGATAACTCAATTGGTTTTGCTAGCACTTAGCCAGTGGATAGTGATTTATCCAGTGGATAGCGTTATCCACCTTTTGAACAACCAAGGCCATGCAGAAGGACACCAGCATGGTGGCCATAAACCAGTGGAAACATCTAAAGTTTACATTGGTTATCTGAAAACCTTTCTGTGTTCGGCCGAACTTGTAAACATTCTTGTAAACATGTGTGTCTTAACTCAGTTCAGAGCTCAAAACCACAGTGTTGGGGCAAAATAAAGTACCTTGGCATTTAATTCATATATATTCCTTTTAGTCTCATTATTTATATTTTTGCTAAGAAAAGTTGATCAAAGAAGTGGATGTGAAATAACTCTATCCACTCATCGAACAACCTGAGCCTGAAGGACATCGGCATGGCATCTCCTTACTAAACTCTATCATCTCTTGGTACATTTTGCCGAATACTGGTAACTCAAGTATAGGACATTACACAGGCTTATGACTAGGACATATTTTTTTATTAGTCTTCTACGATATCTCAATATGTTGACTACATTTTACAATTGGCGAGTGATTTTATTTATCATTTGCATGACATGAAACTAAATCTGGGTGACGTGAAAACCAAGAATTTTGTGTTTTTACAGTTTCTGAAATCCGAGCCCGCTCTAAGTCTGTTGCTTTGACCAAAGTGCTGCTGGTTACAGATGGACTTGAAGAAGAATTAACTGGGACTCTGGTGTATTGTGTAAAAGCAGATGTCAGTAAAGACATTAAGATGAGGATTATTGCTGATGTAAGTTAAAATCATCACCAACGTAAAACCTACCTGAAAGATGGGTACAATACAATCCATTTCAATTTGACTGACATGCCTTAGGGTGGCTCAAACCTGCAGTTCAAACACTTTCAAGAGACTTTCTCTTTAAAAGGATTGACACTAAAACACTGTATCACATATTAGCAATGTTATGGTACCATGTAAGACACAATCATTGCTGAATAAGATGTGGTCGTTATTGTGATGTAATGGGTTACTGTGGCAACATGAAAACCCTGCAAAAACACCATGTATTTGGCTTTAGTGGCTTGTATCTCAAAAATGAACCTGATGATCCCTATTTTTATTGCTGGAAAATGACCAAGAGGCCAAGATAAAACTTCTTAAGGTGGCTCTAAATATGCTCCACAGAATTTGTTCACTTTGCAGAGAGTTTTTAATCTTGGCATGGCGATTACTTTCTAGCAAATAAAAAATGGGGTTCACCAAGTTCGTTTGAGATATGAGTGGCTAGAGTCAAAACATAGGGTGTCTTTGCAAGGCTCTCCCATGAACATGGTACCTTAAAATGTCACAATAATGAACGCATCTATGATAACTGGTGTTTCATATGGTAACATAACATTGCTGTTGTGTGATACATTGTTGTAGTGACAATTGTTATAATAAGAGCATCTCTTCAAAGTGTTGAAACTGGTTTGAGCCACCTTAATGCTCATGGTCACTGAATGAAGTTGTAGTGGTTGATGTGTCAGATTTTTGATATGGAGATTGCACATTTGAGGCCCTCTGCTCCACGTTGTCTCTCTCTTCGCCCATGTGTAAGAAAAGGGACTGGTGACAAACTGCTGAGGAAAACCTGGCAGTGGAATAGCATCTTGCCTGACATAAGCTAAATTGGCTAAGGTCACCTAGCCACATCAACAGCTGAGGCCATCCCAGTCGTATCACAGGGACAATGCAGAAGGAGGGTCCCATGTGTTGGTCTTTAGCCCCCCCCCCACTAAGAAACCTGCTGTGTGGGCCCTGCATGAACAGACAAGTAGACCTTGCCCCTATATGAGTTTAGACATGCATATCAGCAAATTATGGCTAAAATGTAAGGGTTTTGAAAGCAATCTTACACTAGCTTTGAGGTGATCAGAACGACAACAAAACTTAAATTGCCCACTCCCCTTGAGAGGCTTGTTAAGGCCAATCAAACAAGTGATACAAATAAACTTAACAGAGTTAAGAATCACAGCTGGTAGGAGGCAAACCAGTTGGTTATTTACCAGCACAGCCAAGGAGTTGAACCAGGGAGCACCTCGAACAATAATAATAATAATAATAATAATAATAATAATAATTTATTACTTATTCGGCGCAAATATCTATATGAATATATTCAAATGCGCCTTACAAGTTACATTGAAAATTCCATTATTATTATTATTATTATTATTATTATTATCATTATTATTACAATTCCATTAAGTGCTCAGAACAGGACTTGAACCCGGGGCCCTAACCACTTGGCCAAGCTGCCTCCCCAAACAAATAGTTTCTCAAGGGGAACAGGAACTAGTTTCCTTTACTGGTAAACAGTATTCTGGATTTCATTATCCAATGAATAGACCAAATCAGCTAACACAATGTTGTACCCAATTGAAATCCTTTGGGAGCAAAAGTTTTGTTCCAAGTATTTCCATATCATTTAAATGTGAAATTTGCTACGTTATAGTGCAAATACAATAAACAAAGAATCTTAACCCCGGGAGACCTGAGTTGAGTACAAGACTGAGTTAGCCAATTTGGTCTATTGACACAGTAAGCTTCAAAACTGCAGCCTTTTCTTTGAAGTTTTGAAATCAGTGTGTTTGTCTTTTCATGTTTTCTGAAAATATCTTTTTGAACAATGCAGGAAGTTGCCTTTGGCATGGTCAATGTCGCACAGGCTGGGTCACTCATTCCAGCTCTAAAAGCACATCTCACAAAGATCTACTTACCAGCCATCAAGGCGATGACTGGTTGGGGAGAACTGACAGAAACTCCTCAGGGATTGCACACTCGTAAAGAATTTGTTGAATCCTTGGACAATTTTGTGCACTTCATTGATGGTAAGACAAACATGGTTCTAAACTTAAGTAGTTTATGCTGACCATAAGAAATTGAGAAATTGGTGTGGTTAGAGTTAAGGTAGTCACTATAAATGCAAGACTTTGTCCATTGGATTTTCATTAGCCTGCAAGTATGCTCCTGCTGCTGAGAGAGTTTGCTAGTAGGCTAAATTGTCACACATCACAAATGAAAGTAATTTTCCAGTGTGTGGGAATAAAACAGATGACAAATGTTGGAGAGTCCTCAAAACGTAATGCAGTGTTGCAGTCTGCAGACTGGATGCGTGCAGCAGGTTTCTTTTACAGGTCACAGGCCATTGCTTTACCAATATTGAAATAACTATTATTTTTTTGGCAAGAATCATCTCTCTTGATGGAGGCAAATTACTGGCAGATAGATAGATAACTTAAACCTTTACTCGTCCCTTTAACCTTAGTCCTAAACACTAGGGAGATTAAGATTTGCCTTTGTGGTCAATGGCAAACGGCAAAAGACAGGCTGCTGCTTGTCATAAAACCTGATGAAAGTTCTCTTATTTTAGATAATTTTTGTCTTTGTGATTCTTGCTTAGTAGCTGTGACTGACAGGCAAGAAATAAGCTTGAATCAAATAAGGTTGACTGATTTATGGTAAGCAGCAAATTCCAGGCTGCAGTTTGCCATTTGCTGTTAACACGAATCTTAATCTCTCCATTATCTTATTGCATTGTTTAGCCCCAGCCTAAGACTGGTATTAGTGAAGGTTTAAGGTTATTGCAGTATTGGCAAAACAATGGTCTGTCACTTGTGACCTTTAAAAGAAACCTACTGGGATAATTTGTCTAGCAGAGGAAAGTGGTGCTGTATTGCACTAAATGAAGAGGCTTAAGCATATTGTTTTTGTATTTTCAGCAGCAAATGCTTCAATGAATGATGCCATAAAACTTCACCCTTGTGATGTGATTGATGTAACTTCCCTTGAGGGCCCAGCTGACTATCAGGCATTAGCAAATAACCAAGACATACTATCTGGACTGGATGAGCTTGTGCACTCCTGGTGCAAGCAGATTGAGCAGGTTACCATACATGTTACTGAATTGTAGAAAACGTTCTTGTTGGTTTGAGGACATGTTGAAATTAATACAAACAAACAAACAAATAATCGTGGCATGGGGTAGGTGTCACAATAGTTTCTTGTGACAGTACTAGCACATTGCTTTTCTTTGTTGATACTTAGAGTCCTCTATTGTCTGCATTGCAAAAATAGTGGTCAGTGATCTTTTAACTGATCAAATGGTCAACTGGTTCATTTTTAAGTCTGTTAATCAAGCAGACAAATCGTGGTCCAAACAGTCAGTCAGACTTTCTGTTAGTCAGGGAGTCGGTGAGTCAGTCAGTTAGTCAGTCAGTCGGTGATTAAGTGAGTGAGTGAGTGAGTGAGTGAGTGAGTGAGTGAGTGAGTGAGTCAGTCAGTCAGTGAATCAGTGAGTCAGTCAGTGAATCAGTCAGTCAGTCAATCAATCAGTCAGTCAATCAATCAGTCAGTCAGTCAATCAGTGAGTCAGTCAGTGAATCAGTCAGTCAGTCAGTCAGTCAGTCAGTCAATCAGTCAGTCAGTCAATCAGTCAGTCAGTCAGTCAGTCAGTGAGTCAGTCAGTCAATCAGTCAGTCAGTCAGTCAGTCAGTCAGTCAATCAGTCAGTCAATCAGTGATTAAGTGAGTGAGTGAGAGAGTGAATCAATGAGACAGTCAGTCAGCTCGTGTGCTAGCCTTCTATTGACAGTTAGAAAATACTTAGTTCCGTGGACTTATATGGAAGTAGAACGGGGAAAAATATACAGCCGATCTTGTCTGTTTATAGGTGTTAGCTGAGAGCGAGCAGATGAGAAAGGAGGCAGACGATACGGGGCCCATGGCGGAGCTGGAACATTGGCGGATGAGAATGGCAAAATTCAACTCGCTGGTCGAACAAATCAACGCTTTTGACTGTAGAGCAGTTTTACGAATACTGCATATTGCCAAGTCTAAAACACTTAAGGTAGCATTTTCAATAGCCGTAGCTCTTCTTCTAAATTCCGGGCTGAACGAGCAAACATTTTCGTCCAACATTATGCGCAAGCTGTGTTGGCCAACGTGGCTAAACGATCAAACATTTGCTCGCTACTCAAAATAAAGGGTGAAAATGTTTGACCTAAAGCAAACATATGTCGAAACAGGTGGATGAATGCTCAAACATGTTAATCCAACACGATGTTGGACGAAAATTTTTGATCGTTTAGCCGGCGTTAAGGGAACAAAGTACTTACAGTGATGCTAGGTAGACTACTACCGAATAACCGAGGCGTGTTCTGTTTTTGTCGGACAGTTTTGGCGCGAACTTGACTGCCGCATTACAGATGCTGCTAACGAAGCTAAGGACAACGTGAAGTTTCTTTACACATTGGAGAAAGCCTGTGATCCTCTCTACCACTCTGATCCGGTATGGTCAAGTTGAACCGCACTCTCCCCTTATCTTGTCAGTGGGCAGAATACAATACTAATGTCATCATCAATTCATACTAATGTCATCACTTAGCGATTTTTCCGTCAAAAGTCAGCTGGCACGGAGGGCGTTAAAGTTAAGACTGAAGTGAATTAAAAGTTTATTTTCGGGTACTCACGTTAGCAAGAAAACTTTCATGTTTTTTCAAGAGGATGGAAGCTAATTAAAATTTACCAAAAGGTATAATGAGGGTACAGAGAATGTTGCATGCGTAGCTATTTACCTGCGGGGCCTGCCGGTATGGTTATTTGATGTCTTTTGGACGAAAATGTAAAACGCACGTGCGGAGCGTGCGGAGCCATTGTCTTTTTTCTCATTAAACCTATTGATTTGTGGCGTTCTATTTGTCGTCATTAGGGAGCTTAAGCAACGACGACCTCGACGACAACGAGAACGAGCCAAGACAAAAGGTTTAATGAGCAAAATCAATGGCTCCGCACGCGCTGCACGTGCGTGTTACATTTTGGTACATTTCTTTGCCGTTCTCGGCAAAGCAACGACGTGAAACGACCAACTTTGAAGTTTTATGTGGGACGTGAGTGCACGACGATAAATTTTCAATTCTTCTTTCAATTTTAACGGCGTTCATGCCAATTCTATTCCTGGTCAGTCAGTAATTGTTTTACACTCGAGGCGAGTTGGAACAAGCGCGATGTGATTACAATATCGCGAATTTGTGTTTTCATACGACGTTTCGTAGCCATTGTCGTCGTCCTTGCTTAAGCTCCTCATTGCTTAAGCTCCTTCATGCCTGTAGACAGTTAAAGTCAAAGACATTTAGAAGACTAGTTATTACTAATGGATCTCGTTTGTGCCACTCTCTGTAAGGTCTCTATGATAGATGTCATTCCTGTGCTGATAAATGCTATACAGATGATTCACACCATCTCCAGATACTATAACACCTCTCAAAGAATGACATCTCTGTTCATAAAGGTTAGTATATCCTCGTCTAGATTCTAGAATACCCCTTCACTAATTAGCATTTGAATACGATGTATTGTTATCTATAACTCGTTCTTGAAGAGAAGAAGAAGGCAATATGCAAATAAGTGAACGGGTGTTCTGAAACTGCTCCATATCCTTTTAGCTGTGCCATGTAGAATACATAGCCAGTCAGAACGCTTGGGAACTGTTTCTTAATCCGCGGTATGCGACGAGTAGGACCCTTTCAAGTTCACTTCAGCCTCCGTGTTGCGAATTTTATGATGGTAACTATAGTTCTACTTTTCATAGAGCGGTTTTCAGTTGACTGTCGAAAGTAATTACGCGATTGCTTTGATTTGATTTTGGTTTGCTGTGTGATTGGATGAAAAGACTTGCGCGAACGTTTCAACCAGTCAGATACAAAACTAAA
>BLFK01000292.1:1718032-1723032 GCA_014634185.1 Astreopora myriophthalma
CCTGTGACCTTTAAAAGAAACCTACTGGAATAGTTCGTCTAGCAGAGGAAAGTGGTGCTGTATTGCACCCAATGAAGAGGCTTAAGCATATTGCTTTTGTATTTTCAGCAGCAAATGCTTCAATGAATGATGCCATAAAACTTCACCCTTGTGATGTGATTGATGTAACTTCCCTTGAGGGCCCAGCTGACTATCAGGCATTAGCAAATAACCAAGACATACTATCTGGACTGGATGAGCTTGTGCACTCCTGGTGCAAGCAGATTGAGCAGGTTACCATACATGTTACTGAATTGTAGAAAACGTTCTTGTTGGTTTGAGGACATGTTGAAATTAATACAAACAAACAAACAAACAAACAAACAAACAATCGTGGCATGGGGTAGGTGTCACAATAGTTTCTTGTGACAGTACTAGCACAGTGCTTTTCTTTGTTGATACTTAGAGTCCTCTATTGTCTGCATTGCAAAAATAGTGGTCAGTGATCTTTTAACTGATCAAATGGTCAACTGGTTCATTTTTAAGTCTGTTAATCAAGCAGACAAATCGTGGTCCAAACAGTCAGTCAGACTTTCTGTTAGTCAGGGAGTCGGTGAGTCAGTCGGTTAGTCAGTCGGTCAGTCAGTCAATCAATCAGTGAGTCAGTCAGTGAATCAGTCAGTCAGTGAGACAATCAGTGAGTCAATCAGTCAATCAGACAGTCAGTCAGTCAATCAGTGATTAAGTGAGTGAGTGAGTCAGTCAGTCAGTCAGCTAGTCAATCAGTCAAACAGTGAATGACTGAGTGAGTGAGAGAGTGAATCAATGAGACAGTCAGTCAGCTCGTGTGCTGGCCTTCTATTGACAGTTAGAAAATACTTAGCTCCGTGGACTTATATGCAAGTAGAACGGGGAAAAATATACAGCCGATCTTGTCTGTTTTTAGGTGTTAGCTGAGAGCGAGCAGATGAGGAAGGAGGCAGACGATACAGGGCCCATGGCGGAGCTGGAACACTGGCGGATGAGAATGGCAAAATTCAACTCGCTGGTCGAACAAATCAACGCTTTTGACTGTAGAGCAGTTTTACGAATACTGCATATTGCCAAGTCTAAAACACTTAAGGTAGCATTTTCAATAGCCGTAGCTCTTCTTCTAAATCCCGGGCTGAAAGAGCAAACATTTTCGTCCAACATCATGCGCGAGCTGTGCCGGTTGGCCAGCGTGGCTAAACGATCAAACATTTGCTCACTACTCAAAATGAAGGGTGAAAATGTTTGACCTAAAGCAAACATATGTCGAAACAGGTGGATGAACGGCCAAACATGTTAATCCAACACGATGTTGGACGAAAATCTTTGATCGTTTAGCCGGCGTTAAGGGAACAAAGTACTTACAGTGATTCTAGGTAGACGACTACCGAATAACCGAGGCGTGTTCTGTTTTTGTGGTACAGTTTTGGCGCGAACTTGACTGCCGCATTACAGATGCTGCTAACGAAGCTAAGGACAACGTGAAGTTTCTTTACACATTGGAGAAAGCCTGTGATCCTCTCTACCACTCTGATCCGGTATGGTCAAGTTGAACCGCACTCTCCCCTTATCTTGTCAGTGGGCAGAATACAATGACGGCTTCGAGGACGTTTCAAGAGCACGTTCTTACTAATGTCATCACTCAGCGATTTTTCCAGCAAAAGTCAGCTGGCACGGAGGGCGTTAAAGTTAAGACTGAAGGAAATTAAAAGTTATTTTCGGGTACTCACGTTAGCAAGAAAACTTTCATGTTTTTTCAAGAGGATGGAAGCTAATTAAAATTTACCAAAAGGTGTAATGAGGGTGCAGAGAATGTTACATGCATAGTTATGGTTATTTGATGTCTTTTGGACAAAAATGTAAAACGCACGTGCGGAGCGTGCGGAGCCATTGTCTTTTTATTGTTTTGTGGCGTTCTCTTTGTCGCCGACGTCGTCATTAGGGAGCTTAAGCAACGACAACCTCGACGACAACGAGAACGAGCCAAAACAAAAGGTTTAATGAGCAAAATCAATGGCTCCGCACGCTCTGCACGTGCGTGTTACATTTTGGTTCATTTCTTTGCCCTTCTCGGCAAAGCAACCACGTGAAACGACCAAATTTGAAGTTTTATGTGGGACGTGAGTGCACGACGATTAATTTTCAATTCCTTCCTTAATTTTAACGGCGTTCATGCCAATTCTATTCCTGGTCAGTCAGTAATTGTTTTACACTCGAGGCGAGTTGGAACAAGCGCGATGTGATTACAATATCGCGAATTTGTGTTTTCATACGACGTTTCGTAGCCGCTGTCGTCGTCCTTGCTTAAGCTCCTCATTGCTTAAGCTCCTTCATGCCTGTAGACAGTTAAAGTCAAAGACATTTAGAAGACTAGTTATTACTAATGGATCTCGTTTGTGCCACTCTCTGTAAGGTCTCTATGATAGATGTCATTCCTGTGCTGATAAATGCTATACAGATGATTCACACCATCTCCAGATACTATAACACCTCTCAAAGAATGACGTCTCTGTTCATAAAGGTTAGTATATCCTCGTCTAGATTCTAGAATACCCCTTCACTTATTAGCATTTGAATACGATGTATTGTTATCTATAACTCGTTCTTGAAGAGAAGAAGAAGGCAATATGCAAATAAGTGAACGGGTGTTCTGAAACTGCCCCATATTCTTTTAGCTGTGCCATGTAGAATACATAGCCAGTCAGAACGCTTGGAAACGGTTACTTAATCGGCGGTATGCGACGAGTAGGACCCTTTCAAGTTCACTTCAGCCTCCGTGTTGCGAATTTTATGATGGTAACTATAGTTCTACTTTTCATAGAGCGGTTTTCAGTTGACTGTCGAAAGTAATTACGCGATTGCTTTGATTTGATTTTGGTTTGCTGTGTGATTGGATGAAAAGACTTGCGCGAACGTTTCAACCAGTCAGATACAAAACTAAAACCAATTGCGACTTCGTCACTCTCATTTTCCCGCGCTAAAACCAATTGCGACTTCGTCACTCTCGTTTTCCCGCGCTTCGCGACGGCTGCCTTGACTTAGGGCGCTTTGTTTTTGTCAGAACTGGCCGGCCAGACCGGTTAGTTCAGTTTGCAAAGAAAATGCAACAATTTGAAGGAACAGTTGCACGATAATTCCTCACATTCTTTTAGAGGAGTATCTATCATCTCGAAGTGTGTTATTTTGAAGGCGTTGTAGAGTTAGCCTTTCCAAATGCCCGGTCTGGATGGTCAGTTCTGTCAAATAGAAAGCGCTGTTAGTTTGCGTTCTGATTGGCAAGTGAAACCAAGTAGTGAATTAACTTCGTTTTGTGGTTGGCCGATAAAGGTATGTTTCCTTTAGAATGTGATTGTCTTTGTAATTACTTTGTTTTTTTGGTTTCGCGACAGTCTATTGAAAACCGCTCTGAACCATCTCCGCTATTCGCCCACTTATTCAGGAATCATTCTTCCTTTCAGGTGACTAATCAAATGGTGACTGCATGCAAGAACTTCTTAACAGATCGTGGAGTATTCCGAGTGTGGGACCAGCCCAGACAGCCTTTGATAGAGAAGCTCAAGGCTTGCCTAAGATTGAACCAAGAGTATCAACAATGCTTCCAGCGAACAAAGAAACGCATCGCCGAGGACCCTAGCAAGAAACCTTTTGAGTTCTCGGAGATGTACATCTTTGGCAAATTTGACACGTTTTGCAAACGATTGAACCAGGTATGGATTGGTTGTTTTTGTTCCAAATATTGACAGAATTTCTCGAAAACGTACTTGTATGACGCTAGATGGGGCAGTTTTCAAGTTTGTAATTTTTCAATTGAAAGTGACTACGCAATTGATTTGGTTTTGATGTTGATTTTCTGTATGGTTGGAACAAAAAACTTGCGCGAACTTTCAAAGCAATTAGATGCAAAATTAAAACCACCTGCGACTTAGCCGCTCTCATTTTCGCATGCTTGGCGCCGGCTGCCTATAGTTGTTTTGCGTTCTGATTGGCCAGTAAAACCAGGTCGTGAATTACTTCTATTCGTGGTTGGGTGAAAGGTGTATTTTCTCAGTCACAACATGATTCGCTCTCTACTGAAATACTTTGGTTTTGGTTTTTGCAACAGTCAACTGAAAACCGCTCCATTAAACAGTTATCGTAAGTTAAGGCGCTGTTACACTAGGCAATTTCTCTAGCAACTTGTCTCGCAATTTTGTTGCCATCAATTTTCCCACGCTGCGAGACAAGTTGCTCGACCGGTGTTACACTAGGCAACGTTTCGTGCAACTTGTCTGGCTCTGATGATCACATGAAGTCAAAGGGTCATTTTCATTCGCTGATGACGCAAAACGTTGCGACAAAAGTTGCAGGGTAGACGTCACACTCTGCAGTGTTGGAAAAATTCCTTGCAACGTTGCGAGACGCGTTGCGGAAAATAGAAGTGACTTCTAGTTTTCGCAACGAACGCGGCCACAAAAAGAAATGCTCGAAAATTTGCCTACTGTATCGGCGCTTTTAGAGCGGTTTTCAAAAGAGTGTGGTAAAACCAATACCAAGTAACTACTCCGACCAATCACAGAAGATGCAAACAGCGCAATGAGCCAATCAAAATTCATAGCAATTCCACGGAACTTGTGCAAAGCGCGGGAAAAATCGCGCGTGCAAGTGGCGATTGGTTTTGGTTTCCCTTCTCATTGGTTGATAAAGTGGCACGGGATTTTTAAGCCAATCACTAAGCGTAGCAATCGCAATCGCAATCGCGTAAATACTTTCGACAGTCATTTGAAGACCGCTCTATCCAAGACCTTTTACTTCCTTTGCTCTTGCAGATCATCGAAGTTCTCAATGCGCTAGAGACGTTTTCAGTGCTGTCGGAATCCAAGATCGAGGGAATAGAAACAATCTCGAATCGATTTCAGCATATGTACTCTGCGCTAAAGAAGAAACCCTACGACCCTTTAGACCACAGGAAACCGGAATTCGAGTCCGATTTCTCCGATTTCAAACGCCAAATC
>BLFK01000292.1:1728032-1731250 GCA_014634185.1 Astreopora myriophthalma
GAAATAAGTGAGTCCCTAGAAGGTGTTGAAACCGGTTTGAGCCACCTTCAGTGTCTTTGCCGCCATTTTCGAATAGTTTCTGTTGTGGCGTCACGGGAACCTTTTTGTTGTTATTGTTTTTGTTGCTGTCGTGGTTTAGGTTGACGCAGCTATCAGTCCTGGTGTAACCATGCTGAATTGGAACTCACTCAACATACCTTCTTACATCGCCAACGTGTACAGTCGGCTTCGACAGGTGGATTTATTAGTGAAACAAGTCAACGACATACGCGATGCTCGCATCGATGCTGTGCTGCAAGATATTAGCGAGACTGTTCTTTGTGAGGTACCGAAAGATGATCCGTGGACTATTGATCAATTTGTGAGCAGAACACAGGTAAGAAAGCCTCATTCTCTTTCATGGTACTCTTTGTCACGATTTCTACATCTACATCTACATCTGCTTTAATACTCTTCAACACTTTCGTATCAAGAAGAGACGCATAAGGGAGATTTGTCCCTATAAGCGAGCAAGTCATGAAACAACTGAGTTTTTCTTTTGTCCAGTAAACAGCAAGTCTTTCAAACACACGATCATTGATGAGCTAGTTGGTTTTGTTTTTGATTCTCGTTACATACCTGCTATATTCCTCTGTATGGTTCAAATTATTGACTACACTATTTGTATTCTTGCTTTGTACCTACCTGTGGCTCAGTTCCCAGCGTTATATGTGATAGCATCCCATTTGATGTTGTTTTAGAAACGCTGCGAGCCTCTTGGAAGGGTGCTGGACCACATGAGTCTGTGCGTGGAGGAAGCCGTCCACGAACTGGCAGGCATCTTCCTGGAGAGCTTAAAGAGTATTGGCGTGTCATCGCTGGGTCAGCGATCACCATTTCAACCCTCTGATAAGGAGAAAGATCGAAAGATGGAGGGTAACCGTGGAGAGAAGGACAAGGAGGGGCAAAAGACCCCCAAACTACCGGATGAAAAAACCCTCGAAGAGGAGATTGATGAGCTGATTTTATATTTTAATCACCGCACTTTTGAAGCACTTCTACGCACCACACGAAATGCTCTGGATGGAATGAAGCGCCGACTGTTTTGCACCAGGTGATCTCAACTTGTTTCCTCAGTGCTCTGCGTTGATAGTTGTTTTTTTCGGTCATTTGTAGTGAAGCTCTAAATGCTGGTTTTCACTAGCGCATTAGCGCAAGCACAAACATAAGCATAGGCACTCGCATAAGAAGGTGAGAACACCCACGATCTAAGCATATACGCATGAGCACAGGAAGAACGAGCGTATGTGATGCTTATGTCGCAGTGCGAAACAGAGAGATTCCATTACCCCTAAGATAATAGCGACCTTCAGATCGGATTACGAGTCAATCTCGTTCCCAGAGGCTGCAATCCCTTTGGTTAGCACCAGGGATCACTAACCTCTGGGCTAATCCAAAACAGGGCCGACTCTAATTGGTTGGTGAAAACAAAGAACAAAGATACCGGAAGTTGTTTGCGCCAAGTGCAAAGTTTACAACTTCCACCAAAATTACAGGGAAAAAAATTGCTATCACTTGTGTCATTCGTGTGTGAACAAAATTCAAACGTATAAATTGTTTTTCACATGACTCCACGCAGGCGCAACTGCAAACCGGAACCAGGATTTGGTGGTTCCGGTTTTGGATTCTTCCAGAGCGTCCGTTGCCCGTTCCGCTGGATAAGGGCAACGCAGGCTCTGGGGCGAGATTGATTACGAGTACGACTACGAGTACTAGTTTTCCCATCTGAGCACGCGCACTTAAAAAAATTTCGACCTGAAAACCTAATGCGCGTGCGCAGAACGGAAAACTCGTCCTCGTAGTCGTACTCGTACTCCGATCTGAAGGTCGCTAACAGCGAGTTTCCGTACTGATCACATTGCATTAGGTCTTGAGGTCAAATTTTTTCCAAGTGCGCGTGCTCAGAACGGAACACTCGTACTCATGCTCGTACTCGTACTCCAATCTAAAGGTCCCTAATAACAGGCTCGTTGCCCTGGATGGTTTGAAGAGAATGGAGCTCTTGTCCAGGAGGAACCGACATCTAAACTCCTTGAGCTACGGCGTCCCTCGCTCCAGAACTTATTCTCATTTGTATTCCTTTCTTTTTTTCCACGTACTATAAGAGATTGGAACGGTTTACCCGATGAGGCAGTACTCGCACCCAGCTTGTTGCTGCTTTGGATCATCGACTGCGTTTTACTAATTTATGTGTACATATACTTCTAATTTAAATGATATATCTTAGTTACTCTCAATAATCGAGGAGAGTTTACTGGAAGAAGAAGAAGATAATAATGCTCAATTATTTATATCTCTCAGACAGTACGCGCACTATGATTAGCCAATTTAGCCGGCCATATTCTACAACACGGCCCGCTAAATTTCAGAGTGTGCTAAATTTCAGAGTGTGACAAGAGTGTTTTAACCATGAGTAAAGGTAACGGAATTATATTTAAACAGTTTTGACTACAAAAGAGCAAAACATTCGTATCGCCAAGGCCACTTTAATTTGCTATTGTATTGTTGTATGTTCATCATGTGTTCCTGACTCACGCTAGTTCAATAACTGGTTTGTTTTATCCGTTATTTTAGCAGCACACGTTCATCGTATGGCACAGGAGCATTTTCATCATCTGTTGATCTGAGAAATGCTTTCAACAAAGCTCCCTTCTTCAAGGCGGAGATAACTCTTGTTATCCCACATGTGGTACACAACTTTATATTGTTATTTAGGAGTTCAATCATTGATCCAAAGAAACGGCAAAGACAATTTGGCAAAAACAAACAAGACGAGACAGTTTTAACTGAAGGAGCAAAAACAGTCTCTCTGCATGCTGCATGATCTGCACCCCTCACCAGCTCTGCACGCTTTATTTTTATTAGAAATTTAACGAATCAGTTAGTGAGTTGTACTGTATTCGTTTCCCTGTGCACAGGTTATCCACCCCTCTCTTGACGACATCCAGCAGGCTCTAAACAAAGCTGCTCAGTCAATTCTGGATGTTAACCGGTCTGTGGCTCAGTGGGGACAGAAGAGATTCAAACACACGGAAATACATGCTAGCGAAGAGGCCTCCCATGGACACATCAAACGAACAGTGCGAGCTGCTGATTCGAGTAAATAACTCATAATAGTCCTTTGTCAATTAGGGCAGTTTTCAACTGAAATTAGTCACGCAATTAGTCGAAATGAGTCA
>BLFK01000292.1:1731260-1773737 GCA_014634185.1 Astreopora myriophthalma
GAAAGCAAGAGAAGATGAAAACTTACTGCATGCTCTTCTTGTTTTACAAGGGTTCAATAATACTGAGTTTTCATTCAATTCGGTGGCAGGATTTTGTTGCTGCAGACCCGATTCTGTCGGAATTCAAAGCAGAGATCCTGAAATATCAGAACTTAGAACTAGAGATTCAAAACATCGAGCCCAGCTTCAGAGTGGGACACGGAGCTATTGAAATGTTCTCAGGTACGTACCGTGCAAACCCGTATCCACCGTTTTCATCGTCCGCTACTTTGGTTTGGCTGATTAGATCTTTCAACCAATCAGATTCAAAGCTAAAACCAATGGCGACTCAGTCATTCTCGTTTTCCCGCGCTTGGCGCCGGCCGCGTTTACTTGCTTTGTATTCTGATTGGCTAGTGAAAGCAAGTCGTGAATTATCTCGATCCGTGATTGGCTGAAGGCTTTGGTTCTGGTTTTACGACTTGGTCTCGGTCCATTGAAAGAACTTGGCCAATATCCAGCCATTTTGACCTCACGCTTGGACCAAAACGCATTTGTACAGCAGTGATCGTTCAAGATCGATATTATTCTGTAATCTTATGTTTCAGAGCCGTTCAAGCTTGCGCTACGAGTTGAGATCAAGGCGTGGAAGCTGTTATTCGGTCACAGCATCAACGCCAAGTACAAACAGCAAATGGATGAAATCACGCAGTTTGTGTCGGAGTACAGCAAGAAGCTTGGGCGACAGATCAATGATTTGGAGGACGTGAGGAATGCAATGGCCGCCCTGGAGGATATACGACAGAATGAGATTCGCATCGATATGATTCTTGGACCAATAGAGGTATTTTACAGCGGTTTTCATTCCAATTCAGTGCTGTTTATCAATTATTCCATTCGCGCTGGTTGGATATGAGATTGGAAATAGCTGAGGTGGCGCCGGCGTAGCTCCGCGTTGGCTCGAACCAATCTCATATCCAACAAGCGCGAATGGAATAATCGTTTTATTAAATTTCTTTTTGACCACAGGAAGTTTCGCTTCCCGCACAAATTCTTCAGCTTGGCATTACTTGGCACAATCAGTTTCCATATAAGGAATTATATGCAGGCGGCGCGATCGCAAACACGAAGCGTGCGAGCAAGGCATAACTGCTTTTAGTTTCGCTTTGAAAGGTATTCGAGGGTGTCAGGAAAATTACAGAATACAGGGCAGTTTATTGTCATATCACTGAATGAATGGTGAATAATGGTTAGCAGATTCTTTAAAGATACCAAGATTTCTCTTTCCGTTACTGTTAAGATTGGAAAATTTGTTAGCAGTGTAAAGAAGAGATAGCCTGTTTGTTTGTTTGTTCTTTTTGAGTGTTTACTAATGTGAGGTTCCCAAATCGCTCTTGAGTTGAGCGAAGCCATGTATTCAATATTCGCCACTTACCTGTAGCGCTTTATGTCTGTTCGTTTACTTTGCCATTGGCAATTGTAACTTTGTTTGTTACGAACTAATGAATTTTTCCCCCCAATTGTTTGCATTATTTTATTTTTGTAATTTCTATTTTTTACTGTACAAAAGTCAGGAGGCATTGATTGATTTGATTGATCGAAATTCGCGCACAATTCTGTATAAGCGAGTTTATTAATTGCATCCAATTTTTGTCTCCTGTGTTTTGCGAAGATAACAGCCACATTTAATCGGATGGTACGCGTGAGAAGTCACGTCGAAACAAACATTGTGGCTGTCGAGCGTGTCAAGGAGTACTCAGAAACGCCAACCGAGGTTTGTTGCAGCATTTAATCAATTTGTGGCAAAAGCGCATGCGCAAATTTTTCGAACCGTCTACTTCCGGTCTACTCAAATGCGTACCACATGGATAAGATAATGACTACAATTGCTAATATATATTGCTCGAAATCCTATACTTGTACTGGAACTGAGCTGTGAGTACGAAAGGGATCTGTCACATATGGTCTAGGGGCCGACATTTCTCTCCCTCACTGCCGCGTCGGGGGCAGACAGGCTGTCGTGGACGGGTATCTGAAAGCAGCGTATAAGCGATCCGCGGGCCGAAATCTCGGGGAGACTCGTCATGGTACACCGCTCCGGCAACACGTCCAGAGGTACCGATACTGCTCCAAAGTTTTTGTTTGTTTTATTTTTGGAGTGAAGTCTGCGCATGCGAGAATTCTCTGGTGCTCCAATACGTACCACATGTTAGACGAAGTGGCTACATTGAAATCACAAAATGAACTTTTCGGTAATTCGAAGAAGTATAGAATCGGTTTCGATCGAAGCCAGACCGTGTGATTCCGAATACTATCCGAAGATTAGGACCACTTACATTTACTCATAAAAAGTGCCAACATGGTGGCTACTCTCTACCATTAGCAGCCACAAAAATGAATACATTACACTAAATTACTTCACTGACACATACCGCACGAACAACAAACTAACAATGGCATTCCAACATAAAACTACAATGACACTAAAGCCGCTGTTACACGTTGAAACTTTTAGCTGAAACTTGTGTGCAACGGCGCTGCAAAACAAGCTTCAGAAGGCGCTGCACCGTGTAACATGGTCGTTTTCGCGAAACTTTTTAAACTTTCGTTGCGAGACAAGTTTCACGGAAAGTAGAACCGCTTTCTACTTCTACAACGGTCGCAACGATCGCAGTGGTGATAAAAACGAGAGTTTCACCGTGTAACACCAAATTTGTTTCGCACCGCAATTGCACACAAGTTTCAGCTAAAAGTTTCAACGTGTAACAGCGGCTTAATGATGAGGCGTTTACAAGTTACACTTTTTTTGGCCCCACTTGTATTTGATTACTCGTTTGGCAATGGTGAAAGTTCGTGGCATTTACCGTTGATACAAAACCTAACGTATTGGTTTGACTTATAAAAGCACAGTAATTTTCTTGCAAGCGCAGAGCTTAGCTCGCGGTCATGGAAATGGCCTATGTTTCCTTACGCTGCGAAATGTAAACTGAAAGAAAGGACATAATATTTAGACCTTATCAAATGCAAATTTGCACGGTCTTGATCAGAATTTATCGTTGTTTTAAGTGCGAAAATTTGTATCATCATCTATTGTTTCGCACCTGTGAGTATTCTATAAGACGATTGAAAACAGCGCTATAACCACCACATCAGTACTAGATACTCCAACACTTTAACGCACTTTATTAACATGAAGTAACTGTAATTTTGACGGTGTCGTTAAGTGCCGGGATGGCGTGATGGCAAAGCGGGATGAAACTGAGCGGTTAAAACTAGAATACAAACAAAACGTTACAAAGTGAACTCAAGTGAAACAGAAAACTCGACGGAAAACGATACATGTGTTTGCTAGCTAATGACTGCACCGAACGTTGTAGTGATAACTGAGAGAACACTGCCCTGAAAAAGCGAAGCGAACTGACTGAAAATGACCATATTAACCCTAAATATTTGCCAAAAAATAGTTAGTCGAGGACTACATGCGGGTACTACTGTAAGGTAGAATGAAAATTGCACAAAATTCCTTTGATTATTTGAACAATAACATGTACTTTCCCTCAGGATAACGAACATATGCAAAGAACAAGCATTGGTGTCGGTCGGTAAAGCATCGGTGTCGATCGAAGCTCGACCGTGTGATTCCGAACACTATCCGAAAATTAGGACCACTTACACTCAATCATAAAAAGTGCCAACATGGTGGCTACTCTCAACCAGTAGTAGCCACAAAAATGAATACGTTACACTAAATTACTTGACTAACACATACCGCACGCACAACAAACTAACAATGGCATTCTAGCACAAAACTAGAATGACACTAATGATGAGGCGTTTACAAGTACGAGAGATCGTTCTAACGATGAATTTAAAAAACGAAGTGTTGCATTTTATGTTGTTGTTGATGTATCGAGAAGTTACCTGGTGTTCTTGCTCTTGCGTTAACATTTGTTTTAAAATGTTCTTTACTATCTTCTGAATAACAAATTCCTTAAACGAAAACTAAAGTTATAAATCTTAAACTTTAATCTAACGAGCTGTGAAAACGCCGTTGTTTAGCGGTAGTTGGAAATGCGTCTTTCTAAAACCGAACGTTTCAAATGTTTCTTGGGGGCAGGGGAGGAAATGGCCTTACAGATCACCCCCTCCCAGACATTTCGCTTCCAGTTGGCATTCCCTCAGAATCATTCATCCAGCTACACTTATTCGTTTACAGTGGTCGAACCGTAAAACCCAAACCAATGTAACTACAGAGCCGATCGCATTTTGAAGGAAGTGCAGCCTTCAGCTAACCACTGTAATCACCATTAATAATAATTATATTATTATATAATTAATTATTAATAATTATATAAATATTCAATTATTAATTAATTATTAATTTATTTATTATTATCGATATTATTATTATTATTATTATTATTATTAATTGTTATTAATTATTGATAATAATAATTCAATAATATCAATAGTAATTCACCATTTGGTTTCACAAGCCAACAAGAACGCAAAGCAAGAAAACGCGCGGGGAAATGAGTGTAACGAATGTCGAAAGTAATTACACAATTGATTAAAGAACCTGCACGAACATTTTAACCAATCAGATGCAAAACTAAAACCAATTCGGCCCTGCCCTCCCGCAGGCCCAACACTTCGCTTTTTAAATTCATTGTTGGGACAATCTTTTGTGCTGTTTTCTATCGTCCTATGGAATATTCATAGGTGCGAAACAATCGATGTTGATACAAATTTTCACAATTTAAAACTACGGTGACTGTGCAAATTTGCATTTGATAAAGCCGAAAAATAAGTCGTTTTCGTTAACCCTTCTTTAAAATCTTTCAAAAGGTCCAAATAGAGTCAATGACCGGTAGTCATTACATCTGTATAGGACTTCTTCGAAGTATCTCAAAAAGATTACCGCCTGGGATGTTTGTATCTTCGTTCACGTAAACGAAGCAAACGAGGAAAGACGAAGAAACGGATGCAAAGCGATTCCAAGAAGATATTAAATACTTTTGGATGGTAGGAATGAGGCACTTCGTTGCAATTTTGTACAACTTCCCGCTAGCCATTTAGCCGGCACGGATAAATATACGCCATCTTTCCTCGTTGCGAACAAAGTACTTTCACTAAAGGGTTTCCTATTTAAATTACAAGTAGAATTTGAAACGTGTGCACTTAGCAGCGGAAGGAAACATAAGCCATTTCCAACATCGCGAGCTAAGCTCTGCGCTTGCAAGAAAACAACTTACCATGCTTTTACAAGTCAAACCAGTTAGCTAGGTTTTGTATCAATGGTAAATGTATGACACGAACGATCACCCTTACCAAACGAGCACTCAAGTACAAGTGGGGCAAATGCTCAATTCTCATCCTTTCTTTGAATCACGGAAAAGTTCATTTTGTGATTTCTACCATGTGGTACGTATTGGAGCACCAGAGAATTCTCGCATGCGCAGACTTCATTCCAAAAATAAAACAAACAAAAACTTTGGAGCAGTATCGGTACCTCTGGACGTGTTGCCGGAGCGGTGTACCATGACGAGTCTCCCCGAGATTTCGGCCCGCGGATCGCTTATACGCTGCTTTCAGATACCCGTCCACGACAGCCTGTCTGCCCCCGACGCGGCAGTGAGGGAGAGAAATGTCGGCCCCTAGACCATATGTGACAGATCCCTTTCGTACTCACAGCTCAGTTCCAGTACAAGTATAGGATTTCGAGCAATATATATTAGCAATTGTAGTCACTATCTTATCCATGTGGTACGCATTTGAGTAGACCGGAAGGAGACGGTTCGAAAAATTTGCGCACGCGCTTTTGCTACAAATTGATAAAATGCAGCAACAAACCTCGGTTGGCGTTTCTGAGTACTCCTTGACACGCTGCACAGCCATAGTTTTTGTTTCCAAGTCACTGCTCATGCGTACCAGCCAGCTCAATCTGGGCGTTACCTTCGAAAAACACAGAAGACAAAAATTGGATGGAACGAATAAACTCGCTTATCGAAAATTGTGTGTGAATTTCGATTTGCTCGGTCAAAGCCCTTCTCAATGGAGTGATGCCTACTTTGCGTTTCCATTACAGAGCTCATTGATGGGCCGAAAAATCTCGCGTCAGTCTAAGCCGATCAAAACCACAACCAAAACCTTTTCCCGCTCTGAACGCCGGCTTCACAAACTGGCCTTGGTGTTACAACACATAACTGAAAACTCTTCCGGTAGCTAACGACATATTTAGCAACAAACCAAACCTACCTGAAGGGCGTATGAGACAGAGAAACCAACAAGTCCACTTTGCAGGAAATCGCGGTTAAAAACAGAAAACAAAACCGCAGAAAATGTGACAAGATTTCCAAGAAATGTTCACGTGGGATTGGATGCATTTGGATTCGGCCTTGTGTAAACATAGCCTCATATCTCGCGAGAGGGAGCGGCACAATATTGCATATTGCTGTAATAAACGTAGAAAATTTTAAGAGTGTTAAGGAACCAAAATTGGATTGTCTTTCCGCAATTACTGTTATTGTAGAGGGTTCTTTACCGAAAGATTGAAGTCTAAAGGACTTAGAAACGGGCCTACCGTATGCGAGGGTAGGCTATTCATGTTTTCCTTTCGACTTCTTGCTGATAATTTTCAGCATCTTTTTCGAACCTGTTAGCTAACTAGCAGGGTCCCAAGACGAAGTCCCGGAATTCCCTATAAAATATGACTTTATCAGTTGCGCAAATGTCGCCAAGCGATCTTTCTCCCTCCATCAGATATGCGAAAAAAGCGTGTTTAGGGCTGCATTAAATGTGTATAGCCGTGTGTTGCCGTATCCAGCCCCGTACAGCCCTGTATACCCTACTGGGTACAGCCCGGTTTAGCAGTGTATGGCCTCGTGTAACCCTGTATGACCCTGTGTAGTTCGGTATAGCCCTGTATATCTCTGTATAGCCCTGCATACCCCAGCATGATCCTGCATAGCTGCGTATAGCCCTTAATGCCCCGTATAGCCCTATATAGCCCTACATCGTCCCGCATAGCCGTGCATGGCCCTGTATAGATGCGTATAGCTCTGTAAAGGCCTGCATAGCCCTGTATAGCCACGTAGAGCCCTGTAGAGCCCTATGTAGCCATGGGTAACTGTGTATAGCGGTAATTGCAAAATTATAGTCGTGTATAACCGGCTGTATACATGTGTATAGTACTTCATGGAAATGTATTGCGTATAATACTTGTATTGTATTGTATTGTGTATAATACTTGGTTTAGTGGGGGGTTCTCATTCTCGAGGGCGCTGAAATATGTTTTCACGGGACACTTTTTTAATGCTGACCTTCGTGAATAAGAATAAAAAAACTTTTGAGTTATTTGCGTTAGTTCACTATTAAAAGTCCACTGGGTCTTCCTCTATTATATTTAAAGCCAAGTACAAGAGGCACAGGACATTTTTTTAACCAGAAAGGAGTTAATTGCTAGATTTGAAGTTATGGCAACTTTTTGAAAGATGCTAAACGTATACGGCGCTACATTTCGCCAGTTTTTTTTGGGCGGTAATACTCAAAGAGTGGACAGTTTGATGGCTAAAACAGTGAAGAACAGAACAGTGACCTTTTTCTAGATTTGTTTTCTTTTGGTTTGGCATCAAATAAAAATACGAGAACTTTACGCGAAATCAGTAAACAACAACAACAAAACAAAAGAAAAACAGAAAACCGATTGAAACAAAAGTTAGATTAAGTTAAAGCAACTTCCTAAAAAAGTGCTCGGGGCCAAATTTTTACTGATGAGTTGTCTGAGGTACATGTTGACATGGTTGTTTTTCTCAGGAAGCATATGCCATGCTGAACAGGTTTGAGGTTTCCGTCGCTCGCGAAGAAGTGGATGGCGTCGACACTCTCAGATACTCCTTTGAGAAGCTTCTTGCCCAGGCGGTCAGTGCATATAGTTGTGGAGTCAGTATGCATAGTCTCCAAAAAGACACCCGAAAAGACACTCAAAAGTGTGCTGGTATTAGCCACCGTGTCAGTTTTATCATGCATTATTCAGTTTAACTATCATTTATTCAACCTTGTTCTCTTCTTACCGCTTAGGATATAAGGCCGCAAATTTGCATGAAGCTAAATGTACTCTTGTGTCATATAGGGACAAGTACAAACACACTTGGTCAAGATTCAGCCCGAGTTCAAAGCCGATTTACTGGATCGAGTTGTGGTCTTCCGCGACGACTCCACCAACTTTATGTCAGACTACGATGAGGTATGTAATCGTGGTATTGAAATTTCATCGATTTTTATTTTCCGTTTTAATACGCCTCTGATATACTGAAACATGTTTAAGGTTGGTCCAATGGTGGCTGGTATCACTCCACAAGAGGCTAGTGAAAGACTCAACACGTTTCAGGTAATTCCCAAAGGGCTCGCATTGGCCTCCGCCCGGTTTTCAATTGGTCGTCGTGAAACCAGAACCAAAGTAATTATTTTGGCCAATCACGACAAACGCACGGACAGTTAAATGAGCCAATCATAACGCCAAGCAAATACACGCAGCCAGCTCTAAGCGCGGGAAGACGCGTGAGAGCAGGTCACGATTGGTTTTGCATTTGCTTCTGATTGGCTGAGAACGTGGCACGGAATTTTAACAGCCAATCGCTAAGCGTGGTAGTGCAAAACCAAAGCGATCGCAAAATTACTTTCGATACTCAATTGAAAGCTACTCTAACTCGACTTCATTCTATTTAATCTAGTTGGAGTTCAATCTGACAATCTTTGTGCACGCGTTATAGACTCGTTTTGATGAACTTTGGCGTAAGTACGTCACTTACTCTGGTGGGGAACAATTGTTTGGTTTGCCTGTGACAGACTACCCAGAACTCGCTCGGACCAAGAAAGAGCTGGGGTTGCTACAGAAGTTGTACGGTCTTTACAATGCTGTTATTGATGGTGTCAACGGCTACTATGACATCTTGTGGACTGAAGTGGATATAGAAAAGATCAATAATGAGCTCCTCGACTTTCAGAACAGGTATTTAGCAGTTTGTAAGCATTTGTCGTTGTCTAATAGCTGGAAGAGTTAAAATCTTTATAGGGTTAGTGTAATCCTCAGGACTATTCTTGATGACATGGAATGACGTTTCGACAACTTGAACGGAAGTCGACTTCAGAGTCGAGTCAAGTCAAGTCAAGTCAAGTCAAGTCGTTTTACGTTGAAGATGACTTCCGTCAGGTCGTCGAGACCTGAGGTGAATGCCAACTACAGTTCACAGGACTACAATTACCGCAACGATTTTACTCCATCAAATTATGATTTGCTGTTCAATGACCTCCAAAGGTACTGATCATGTTAAGTCACGATGATGTGATTCCGCGAGCAAAAATAACAACATAAAGAAAGCATACTAAATGTTTGCTGCTTAATATATATATTGGACTTTGACATACCCAAGGTCAGCCAGCTCTCTTACATTTCACATTACTTACAACTAATATCCCATTCACACTAAAGCTTAAATACGTTTAAAAGCTGTTTAGTTAAACACGGTTTTAGATTTTAAATGATGTTTATTGATTTTTGTTGACTGCGAGAGCAGCACAAATAAAGCTACAATTCAAAACTTACCCGACTACAATTTAAAACTTAGTTTTCTGGTAACTGGCGAAGTAAGTCCGCTCGTATGCTTTCACATCCAGAAAGCGTGCCTCTGGATGTGCCGAACCATTCACTTTCTTACTCAGCCGGGGAGACTTCTCTTAATTCCTCAGGTGCCGAAAGCTTCCAAAAGCTTTGAAGGAGTGGCAAGCGTTCAACGAATTAAAAAAGAAGATCGACGACTTCAACGAATGTTGTCCTCTTCTGGAGTTGATGGCAAACAAAGCCATGAAAGACCGACACTGGGAGAGACTAGCGAATGTCACGGGACACAAGTTTGACGTGGAGTCAGAGAACTTTTTGCTGAGGAATATCATGGAAGCTCCGCTGTTAGAGAACAAAGAGGATATAGAGGTGAAATCACTACAGCTATATCAACCTTAAAGACCAGTATACTGGATCAAAATCGCAAAGAACACGTTTGGATAAGTTAACCTTGGCAACTCTTCTTACTTTCTTACCTCTTTTGCGTCCTCTTTTTTTTTTTCACCGCTCTCTTTTTCTTCTTAGCTTCGTTACGGAGTCATTTTTGATTTCCAGGTCTATAAAGGTCAATTGAGTGATTGATTGATTGAATAGTGACCTTCAGCTTCGATTACGAGTACGATGGATTCCAATTTGAAGTCAGTCGAGTCTACGGAACTCTTGCTTTCCGTTACTTGCTTACCATTTCATAAGAAGGCTTACATGGCAAGATTTGGTTAACTAGTGATCGTTTAAAGCACGCGGAGTCAATCTGCGAACTCGTTTTCGCACTCAATTTCGTACTCGTTGTCAAATCTGGAGGTCACTGTCTTCACCCTCTACCCCCCTCCCACTCGAATGGAGATATAAATCTGCTGCCTCTAGTAACCACGTTGTGTCTGTTCTTTCAGGACATCTGTATCTCAGCCGTCAAAGAGAAGGACATCGAAGCAAAGCTGAGTCAAGTTGTAGCAGAGTGGAAGTCACAGGTGTTCAGTTTTGGAACATTTAAAAATCGCGGGGAGTTACTCCTGAAGGGAGCCGAAACCACTGAGATAATCTCACTCTTGGAAGACAGTCTCATGGTGCTGGGTTCGCTGCTTAGTAACAGGTGAAATATTAAGTGATGCCTGCTGTTGCTAATGCTATTAGAGAGATTTAGCATCGCGTTTACGGCCAACGGCAAACGGCAGGCAGCTGCTTGTCATAAAGCCATGAAAATTCTCTTATTCTAGCTTACTTCTCCGGTTTTTAGTACTTGCTTGATAGCTGTGGCTAACAGGCAACATATAAGCTAAGATCAAATAAATTTCATGAGTTTTTGGTAAACAGCAAATTTGAGCCTGACGTTTGCCGTTTACCGTAAACGCGATGCTAAATCTCTCTATTGATCGATGGAGGGAAAAAACAATTATAGAGGCGTTTCTGACAATTAGCCAACGCCTATCATGTTTTACCTATCGTAAATTGAAGGGCGTACTGTAAAACTGTCCGAAGTGACCTTTGCGCGGTTCTTTGGTCATTTTGTGAAAATCGCGGCCAATTTCCGTCGAACCAACTGCACTAAAATTACAGAGAGAACTTTTCTAGGCTTTATGCCAAAACTTAGGGCAGTTGGATGAAAAGAAGACAAGAAAAAAAAAGTTTTTATTCCCCCGGGTTTGGATCCCCTTGCTCCCAGTTTTCGTTATTTTCTGCCGACAACTTAGGATAGGTCATTCGATAACTTGAACGCCATTTATTATGTGAGATTTGGCCGCAATTTTGCAGAATGACCAAATACCTCCTAAAAAGTCACTTGAGAGGTTTTTTCCAGTATCCTTTACTAATTTGCGTTTATATGAAAGCAAGCAGCGCGCGCACCAACCTGCTGCAGCTTGGTGCGCGCGCTGTTTCCCGTTGTTTGCGTGCTTATTTACTTACGTCAGCGGTCTTTTGAATTCATTATGACGTGTGTGTGCTCTCCTTGTTTGGTTAACACGCACTTCTGGTCTGTTGTGTTTACTTAACGATCTACTTTTTAGCGCCGTTTTTCTTAGTACCGGTGCTCACATTGCGGGTGGCGCCTTCTGTCAATTGGTACAGGATTTAATGCGGCGGAAACAATTGTGGAATTGCACAACTTTCAGGCTTCCTACGGATGGACAATTACAGTCGCCAGATATTTGCTGAAGCACGGATCATTAATAGTCTGTCCCCTTGAAATTCTTGGGATGATACTCAAAGCCATCTGTATTACGCTTTTCAGATTTGTTGAACGTGTGACTTTATACTACCGGCACTTAAAGTGCATCCTTTTGGGACTATTCTGTTTATTTCTATTCCGGATACTGGAGTAGGGTTTTCCAATAGTCAAGAAGAACGCGTTTTCCGAAAACGGAATGATTGATAGGGAGGTGACCCGAGAACTTACGCTCGGAATAGTTTGGAGACGACCAAGACTTATATTTCGGCGGCCGCGCACGATTTTCCCGCCAAAATACCCAAAAGCGCGCGTATTCTTTTCACAATATGATGCAAACGTTTGCCATCAGTTAGTATTGTTGTAAAAATAATCGAAGTTGGGTTAATCTTCTTCAGTTAGGATTAACAGGAAACGCTTCGGTTCTCGCTTCAACTGGGTCGCCTTTGCGACAGTTAGTTTTGTAAGACAGGCCCATAAACGAACAGATAGTCCGTTTTTCTTGATTACAAGTGCTGACTGATGAATGTCACGATTTTTTTATATGTAGATACAACGCACCATTCAAGAAAGTCATTCAAGAATGGGTCCAGAAGCTGTCCAACACGTCTGATATAATCGAAAACTGGATGATAGTTCAAAACCTGTGGGTTTACTTGGAAGCTGTGTTTGTGGGCGGTGACATTGCCAAACAACTACCACAGGTGCGGAACTAATAGGCGTTGTCGATACACAACACCAAGGCCCGCGATGTGAAATCGCAAAGTAGCACAGCTAACGACCTGGGCCCAGTTGTTCGAAAGGTGGATAGCGCTATCCACTGGATAAATCACTATGCACTGGATACGTCAATGGGTTTTGCTGGTACTTATCCGCTGGATAGCGATTTATCCGGTGGATAGCGTTATCCACCTTTTGAACAACCGACGCCTGGGGCTGGTTCCTCGAAGCCCGGATAGCGCTAACCATTGGTTAGGAGGTATCAAAACCGATAGGTTTCCATGGTATTTAACCCTGGTTAGCGCTAACCATACTTCGAGCAACCCGGGCATGTTTTCTTTTCCTGAAGAGGCTGAGAGTATTGCAGGCTACTCCCTCCTGGCCTCGGTTGTTCAAAGTGTGGATAACGCCATCCAGCGGATTAGCGCTAGCAAAACCAATTGAGTTATCCAGTGGATAGCGCTATCCACCTTTCGAACAACTGGGACCAGGATGGGATATCCCGGAGATACTAATGTTTCTCCGATGAGCTAACTTGGATCCGAATAGGAAGGCAGGATTCTTTTTATTGTAGGAAGCCAAGCGCTTTGCCAGCATCGACAAGTCTTGGGTCAAGATTATGACGCGTGCGCATGAGACACCTAACGTGGTCACGTGTTGTGTGGGTGACGATACATTGGGTCAGCTGTTGCCTCATCTGCTGGAGCAGCTCGAGTTATGTCAGAAATCGCTGACTGGGTAAGGCGAGAGCGATCCATCTTAGATCTTTCCTAGTGAATTGTTATAATTTAGTGGCTCTGAGAAGGCTAATTATTAGCCACGTTTCGCACTAAATAAACCAGCTGAACTGAGCTGAATGGTTTATTTATCCCTTTAATGCCCAAGAGGTCCCCATGTGACGAGTAAAATCGTCTGGCGTTCGCTAGAGTAAAATGTATGAAGTTACTATTGGGAGTTAAAGGGCTAGGAAAACAGAAAATCATAAAAGATAAGGCAAATAATATGGAGCAAGTTATCAGTGTGTGGTATTAGTTCCAACAACACTGTCTTAAATGAATGGAGTACCTTTACACACACGCTGAAACATAGCCTCTTTTTCTTTCATTGATTTAGTGTATATTTATAGTCAAATTTCGACGTTTGTTTTTATTATTATACGTATGAGTAGCTCTATCCCTACATTGCCCTATCTTTTCAAGCTTTCCACTGCCCCTGTCTGCGAGCTACGTGTGGTGCGTGCGATCCAGCTAACTAACTAGAATTACTGTATTATTTCTCATTCAGATATCTTGAAAAGAAGCGTCTTGTGTTTCCCCGGTTCTTCTTTGTCTCTGATCCCGCTTTACTGGAAATCCTCGGACAGGCCAGTGATTCACACACCATACAGGTTTGGACGCAGGACTCCATTTGCCAATAGTCTCACAGATTCGGTAAATTTCTTTCCCCTTGGGTGGGGTACTGAGGGAATTTTGACGACCTGTCTTGTCCCCTGTCAGGGAATTTTGACGTCAACTGCTAGCCACTTTATCCATATGAGTAGTGGTTTTGACTGCCTGCGATTTTACAGGATGGGATTTCCACTAATGGGGGGGTTCCCAAGGGTAAGGCATTTTATTGAGTGCTACAAAAAATGTCAAAATCCCCTGGTGTTTCCCGCCCCCCAGAAGGAGGGAATTCAACTACTCATTTGAATCAAAAGTACTGCTACTCTACTCCTTAGCTTTTCCGCGTTCAACTAGACCACCATGCGTTTTTTTCCTTTCCCTTTTTCCTAGGCTCACCTTCTGAACGTATTTGACAACGTGAAAAATGTGGAATTTCATGACAAAGACTATGACAGAATCGTGGCTATCATCTCGTCGGAAGGAGAGACTGTACAGGTCAGACTAGCAGAAGTACTACATCGATCCCACCTTCATCTTGTATGGTAACGGAAAGCAGTGAATATGGAAACACCTTTTGCAATATGGAATATTAAAATTCCAGAGAGTAAGATTAGTTCCTTTCGACTGCAGTGGAAACGTGAATGAGCAGAAGCCATACTTTTCTTTTTCAAGGGTTGGTTTCTTACACACAGAACTTACCTCCACTTAAGCTTTGTGTGAAACTTCCGCTTAGAGCCAGTGGTCTTTGCCATAAGGAGAAGCCAAAAACTGTCCCAATTTCGTACTCTTTGAGTCATCAGTAGTGAAAAAGTTGTAAGCGGCAGTTTTCAAATGGATACCATTTACAGAAGGAAATGCCACCTATTATTTTCGAAAACATGATCCGATTCGAAGTCTTCGAGATATCCGCTATGGCTGACTGAGTTGTCGAAGCAGGGTTAGAGCTGACTGAACAGGGATCAGTACCATGACAAGTTATAGGTGTTAATCGAACTTAACACAGGGTTAGCAGGGCTCGAAATTGCGACCAATACAGTCGCATTTGTGACTAAATTTTTCCCTTTGCGACTAAAATATCTGGAGAAGTCGCAAATTTGCGTCTTGTTGTCACCTTCACTCTTTCGAAACAACAGGGTTAGCAGTTGCCTCTTTGCTGCTACTTTTGCTAAAATAAATAAATGACAAAATTATTTTGTTTCTCGCTGTAAATTTTCTCTGAAGAAAACGTAATTGTAGAGTAATTTAGCTGCGATGTTACGTGCACAGCTCCGGTCCTTCGATCATTCGCCATTTTCAGTGGTTTCTTTATACACACACAAGTATTGCGGGCTCATTTTTTTTGCTAAACCGCTGACAACACAATGCCGCGCGGCGATTTTGCGACTAAAATTTGCGAAATTGCGACTAAATTTTCGTATCTTATCGCAAAAATGCGACTGGATTTTTTCGATTATTTCGAGCCCTGGTTAGCACTAACCCAGCTTCGAACAACTTGGCCAAGCTTAAAGGAGCTATGTCACGGTTAAATGGGTTTGAAAAGTTTAGCTAAACTTTTCAATTTTGTTGTTTGTAATCCGTGTCAATCTTCTCCATCCTTAACCATCCTTGTTCCTTTCTGGTTTATTATTATCTCTTTGGTGTTGTTCCACATTTGTAAAGCATTATTTTCAGGTTTCCTTCAATTTAAAGGTAAATTTGTCGATGATCAAAATACCTCAAAATATCGTGACAGAGCCCCTTTAAGTACTGTCGGAATTGCTTCATCGTGAATATCACACACTCTTTGGTCATCCCCCGGTAACTTCAGTCACTAGTTATTTACCTGTGCTCTTTTTGTGTCGTTTCCCGTGTATAGTTAGAAACTGCAGTTATGGCAAAAGGCAACGTGGAATTGTGGTTAGGAGACTTGTTGAATCAAGCGATGCATTCACTGCATGTTGTCATCAAGGACGCCTATCACGCTATTAACGATGGCGCCTTTAATCTGATGAGTTTTCTGGGCCAATTTCCATCGCAGGTATGTGATGTATAGTGGCAGTAATCGTAAGAGTTCCTCTATTTCACTATTAAACTCCATAAGAAAAACAATTACAATTTAGTATCCATAAAAAACGAAAATTAGGCTGAGGCTATTTCAAACTAATCTGACAGGACTGATTTAACGGTCCCTTACATCTCTACAGTCGCTCTTTACTACGAACGGAGCTTTACGACTCCTGGGATTTGTTTATTGAGAATGACGTTAGGTATAACACGATGTAGTTTGAGTATTCGTGTGTATAGACCCTATTCACAAACGGCGACTGGTTTATTATTACGTGGGATGCCACAGGCATGCCACGTCTAAAAATCGGCCGAGTTCCTCTTTTTTTTTTCTTCCCCCTTCGTGGTCTGATATGGTAATTAGCCGCTTGCTTGTGCTTCTCACTAAAGTTAAGCCCTGTTGGCTAGGGTTACTACTTGGATGGGTGACCATGCATAATATCCCGTGTTGTTGACTTTTTCTTCTTGTTTTTTTTTCTTCTTGTTTGTGAAATGGTACAAGTAACACCGCCGGCAACACCGTTTGTTGATGCTGTACTGAATGTTGACATAAGCATTTCTATTTCAATTTATTTGTCCGTATATACACTGACTGTTGACAGCCATTCATCGATCAACGCATCCCACGTGAACGCCTCCAGGCGTCTTGTTCCTTTTAAGTTAGCTTGATTACCCCTACTAGCCTCATTTTAAACAAACGTGAAATTCCTCTGTTTCAATTTTGCACATGCTAGCGAGATTTGATAGGCTAATTCAGAATCTAGTCTTGTGTTGCGAGCTTCATTGCAAAATTAAGAGTCTGGATAAATGAATAGAGAACAGGGGGTTAGTTTGTTGTTGCTCACAATAACACTGATGAAAACTGCGTTGAATTTTGTGAGTGAAACACCAGGAACTAACCATGCAACGGGAAAAAAAATCCCACGGAAGACTCTTTCGGTCTATCCTCTTCTTTTCGTCTTGATGGCTATTTGTTGCGTTTTATTTTTTTGTCATAGTTTCAAATCCCGTTTCTTCTTGAGTGGATTATTTCAGGCTTCTTTGCAACTGCTTAAGTTGCCCAATTCACTGCGGTGGTAGCAATCACATCATCGCAACACTTTTTTTCCTTTCGCGGTCAGGTTGGATTGTTAGGCATTCAGATGATTTGGACCAGGGATGCCGAGGAAGCCTTGAAAAACGCCCGTTCAGACAGGAAAGTCATGGGCGCAACAAACCAGAAGTTTTTGAATCTGCTGAACTCGCTGATTGAAGTCACAACACAAGAACTCACCAAGATGGAGCGGACCAAGTTTGAGACCTTTGTCACCATTCATGTGCATCAGAGAGATATCTTCGATGACTTGGTAATAAACGATCATAAACCCCTTTCCTGATTTAGAGCGATTTTCAATTGAGTGTCGTAAGACCAATACCAAAGTAATTAATCCGACCAATCACAGCAGGTGCAAAAAGTGCAATGAGCCAATCATAATTCGTAGCAATTTCATGTAACTTGCTCAAAGCGCGGGAAAAAGCGCGCGTTGAAGTCGCGATTGGTTTTGGTTTTCCTTCTCATTGGTTGATAAACTGGCGCGACATTTTAAGCCAATCACTATGCGTAGCAATCGCAATCGCGTCATTACTTTCGACAGTCATTTGAAAACCGCTCTATCTGGTTAAAATATCAAATCAATAAACTACTGTATAGTGGTAGAGATAAACGAGGTTCTGGTTAACTTATTAGGGAAACGATCTGGAATCTGGTGTCAACCTCGTCAGTCCGGCCATGAATTAGAAAAATAGGTTTGAGAAAACCAGATTATCTCCTTGCATCTCCACAACAGGATCTTTCGCTTCGCTTTGGGAACCAAAGCGAAGGGAAAGTGCCAGTTGTGGTGATGGAGTCCAGTCTATTTTTGTAAACATCATAAAAACCTTGATCTCGCTAGTTTTCTATAATTGCCGAGAATAATTGTAATTAATTAATATTATATATATTTATTATTAATTATAATTATTAATAATAATTATTATATATAATAATAATAATTAAATAATAATTAATAATTAATATAATATATTATAATTGTAATAAATAATTGCCGAGAATGCCACCTTTCGACATTTCAGTCTGAATAGTATTCAGGACGCCTTGTCACCAGAAGCTAGTTGAATGAGCTACCTTCCTCAAGTTTTTTCTGGCTCATCAGTTGTAGAGCATCCGAACTAGCAAGCGGTAGATCATTGGTTCATCATTCATCATTGGACCATCATTGGATCATTGGTTCATCATTGGATCATCGATAAATACGCCACCCCATTGTGACCTATATTACTACTGTATTTTGGTAAAGAATGGTGAGAACCTACCGAGAACAATAACAAGTGAGAAGCCCTTTGTGGGGACGCATCGAAATATTGCAATTTCTTAACCTTGTTTTTCAAACGAAAATGGACCCCACACTAAAACTATTGATCCCCATAAACTGCACATACCGAGGATAGACAGTTGGTTCGATATTTGGAGGAAATGACCTCCATAGGCGCACGGCTGAATTACATACCTTTTATTTTTAACGTATCCTTCAGGTCAAGATGCACATTCGTTCAGTGACAGACTTCGAATGGCTGAAGCAGTCTCGCTTCTACTTCAAGGACGACATTGATGACTGCATCATCTCCATCACAGACGTGGACTTCAGTTACCAAAACGAATTTCTTGGCTGCACAGACAGACTCGTCATCACTCCCCTAACGGACAGATGCTATATAACACTAGCTCAGGCACTGGGCATGTCAATGGGGGGTGCACCCGCTGGTCCGGCAGGCACTGGCAAGACTGGTGAGCTTGGTGTATTCAGTTGCCATGGCAGCTATCTCCTATGGCTTGCTTTTAGAAACGAGAAAGACAACCTCGCTGATCACTTCTGAGCCGAGTTGTTTGAAGGAAAATTACTACTAAAATTACCCGACAAAAGACCATGAGAACCTGTCGCTCTTGGTTCCACTTAATCCGGGATTAGAGCTACCTAAGCTTGCTTCGAACAACTCGGACTAGTACTGTCCCCAGTTGTTCGAAGGTTGGACAGCGCTATCCACTGGAAAACTCAATTGGTTTTGCAAACACTTATCCACCGGATAGTGATTTACACGGTGGATAGCCTTATCTACCTTTTGAACAATCGAGGCCTGATGTTTCCATAAAAAGTCAAAGTGTCATAATGTGGAAGCAGCGAAAGTAGCCATCCAGTTATCAGATATTGGCGTTCTACAATCAATCTTGTAGAAGCTATTGGATTTTGTAGCGTAGATTGTTGTTAGTTAGTTTTTGATGGACTGACTAGCGGATCCAACTGCTGTCCCTAACCGAACTGACTTTCCCCGTTACTTCAAGTTCTCAGTTCATTCTTCCTGTTTTGCAAATTATCACGTGCAATGGATTGGAATGGAAAGGCTTTATCTTAACACGACTAGTAACTGTTAACGCTAAAAAGCTTGTTCGGTCGTGTACAAACAGATAAAAACCTAATGACAATTCTCATGAAAATAATAATAATAATAGTAATAATAATGGTAAACGTAAGAATTAAATACTACTTGCCTAATAATAACCATACAATACATATCTATTAGGAAAAATCAATTTATGTACAATATTTACGCAGAAACGTTGTTTAAATCTAAATAAAATTGCCGTCTCTTCAGTTTGCCATACTGTTGAGGTGAAGACTACGTCAAATTAAAAATCTTTAAAATAGTCTTCCCCTTTTAATCGATATTTTAGTTCTTTGGTGCTTCAGCGGTGGGGTGCCAGGTCTGTTGTAGCTAACAGTGTTCCCTGGCGAACACTATCAGCTATAACAGACATGGAGCCTACAACTCCAAGCAAGTCCTTATTTATCTAGTATTAAATCTGGGTACCAGCGGACAGTCTTTTCCCCGTAAAGAATGGCCGTTTTGACGTTCCGCATAAATGTCCTTAGGTAACGTTACAGTTCAGATAGGCCAGCAAAGATATCTGCTAAGTTGGAAGGTTTCTAGCATTCTTTCAAATCAAACCTCTCTCTTGTTGTTGTGAAGTTTTTAAAGGGCTTTACACCTTATTCCAACATGGCTGCCACTTTGACACTTGTTTGTCTTTATTCAAACAAGACGCCTAAGGGCGTTTCCGTGGGATGCACAAACGGTTAACAGAAATTGTAAAAGTGCAACGGTTAGTCCAGATCCGAGTTCAAGGTGCGGGATAGATCGCTAGAAGCCGTTTTCATGTTGCTTCGAGCACGTTCCGCACGATACTGGAAGTTTAATTAAAAAAAAAAAAGATAATTTGTGACCAAGGAAAAAAAACAACGCGACGAAGGAAAAACAAAACAAAACAAAGAAGTACGGATTAACAACACGGATATTGTACATGGTCACCCATCCAAGTGGCAACCCCAGCCAACAGGGCTTAACTTCAGTGAGAAGCACAAGCAAGTGGCTAATTAGCATATGAGACCAAGATGGAACAAAAAAAGGAAGACGACCGATTTCTAGACGTGGTCTGCCTGTGGCATTGCACGTAATTGGCCCTTGATGCCTCGTTCTTTAGCTCAACATTCAAAAGAATATTTTATCTAGAACGAGTCATCAAGGGCCAAAAAACAAAGGAATAATAAAATGGTGTCCATTTTGGAATAAGATATCTGGTCTGACACTTACACTATTTCCGGCTCCCGTTTACAGAAACAACCAAAGACATGGGCAAGGCCCTTGGAAAGTACGTGGTTGTATTCAATTGCTCGGATCAAATGGACTTCAGAGGACTGGGCAGGATTTACAAAGGTACAACTTGCCATTGAAGTCGTACAATACGATGCTTCAAATGTCTTGCGTATCGTTAGGGCCTTTGAGTTCACCACTCCCCAATTTCTCTACCAGGTTTAGCACAGTCTGGTAGTTGGGGCTGTTTCGACGAGTTCAATCGTATCGAGCTGCCTGTCTTGTCAGTTGCTGCCCAACAAATCTACATCGTGTTAACAGCTAAGAAAGACAGAAAGAAGCAGTTCGTCTTCACGGATGGCGACGTGGTGGATCTTAATCCTGAATTTGGCATTTTTCTGACCATGGTGAGCATTTAGTATTCTTAACAGTACCTGGTACTTCATAGGTGACACGAGGTGGCAAGGTGGTGCGACGAGGCACGAGGTGTCAGTCTTATCCCAACTCTTTGTAGTCGTCACTGCAATTGGATTCTTATTGAGCATTGTTTTGAGACTATTCCGGAATAAGAACACACGGAACGTTCGGCTTGCTTATTGGTTTGCGACTTATTCCGTTTTCGGGATGAACGGAATAGCATTCTGTTTATTTGGCTTTCGATAGAAGAATGAACGGAATAAACGGATTACGGTTTTGTCGGAATACACAGAATAAGCGTCCTTTAGGGGGGATTTTGGCACAGAAATAGTGCGCGGCCGCTGAAGTGTCAGTCTTAGGGTGCATTCTTTTGGGACCATTCTATTCCTATTCCGGTTTAGGATGAAATGAATAACAGAAGTAAGGTTTCCCAGAAGAATGCGCATTCTGTGTAATCCGAGTAAACCGGCATATTCTGTTTATACCGTACATTCCGAAAACGGAATGAGTCCCAAAAGAACGCGTAAACCGACCACTCCGTCTCAGTACTATTATTAAACAATTAGATTATTCGCTCTCGATTTCTATCACGCATAGAAATCGAAAGCGAATAATCTAATTGTTTTGGTATAAATCTACTAGTCGTTCAAAACTAAACAAGTAAATTATCTATATCCTCATCGCAGACACTTCGAAACACTTCGAAAACGCGAAGAAGTGGCCGCCATTTTGTTGAAAACCGCTACTCGCTATCTATCACAGAATAGATAGCGAGTAGCGTAGCCAATCAGAGAACGGCATTCGTGATAGAACGCTAGTAGATTTATACTAATACGGAATAGACCCAAAAAATGCACCCTTAGTCGTGTCCGAACCATTCCGCTTTCGCAATACGCGTTCTTTTGGAAAACCTTACTCCAGGTAGTCCATTAATGCTAAACCGGACTATTAATTCGAAATAGACAGAATTGTCCCCCCAAAAATGCACCCAAGATTAGTGAAAAAACAGTTGTGTACCCCTCAGTTACTTGTTGTGTTGAGTCTTTAACAAGTATCCTGTTCACGGGCACAAGAACCGCGCCTGACGGGAACTGACACTGCCTCTGTTAAACCCGCTTGAATACAGCGTTTCCGATGTAGTTTGGTTCCCATTAAGTCGATTATTGCATTGAACGACGATACTTTTTATCATCTGGCATTCCATCGAACGCCTTTATCCGAGAAGAAGGCTCTGATTATCTTTTTCTTTTTCAGAACCCAGGATATGCGGGTCGCCAGGAATTACCAGAGAATCTCAAAGTCCAGTTTCGCACGGTTGCTATGATGGTCCCCGACAGACAGGTATTTGTGATCACTTGATGTCTTCATCTGAAAATGTTATCTTCGCTTACGGAGAAAACGTTATGTAGCCAATATCTACCGTAATTGTTAAATGTATGCAGGAGCGTGGCCAGTCTACGGGTCCGTACTGGCTCGGGCTTAAATTTTTCCGCCTCGGTGACTTTTATATGACTGTTGCACAACAATGTTACGGGAATGTTACAGTCTATTTCTCGTCACTGGATCAGCCTAATCTTTACCTAACATATTATGCTACAGATCATCATGCGCGTCAAACTTGCCAGTTGTGGTTTTATAGAGAATGTGATTCTGGCTCAGAAGTTCTTTACGCTGTACAAGTTATGCGAGGAACAGTTGAGCAAGCAGGTCAGTCTTTCTTTGGATCATCTCAGTCATGTCGTGGCACTTTACCATCACGGATTCTAATTAAATAGATTCCATGTTGCCATGCGTCTGTTCAGTGATAAAACAGAGATGACGTCAAAATGTAGTAAGAACAAAAAGTGCCACACGAGCCGTTGGCCGGGTGTGCCTCTGATGTTTTTACCGTCACCTGTGATCTATTACTGAACTGACGCACTGCAACATGGAATCAATTTGTTTTATACAATAAAGAGGTGAAAAAGTAAGCAGTGACGTCATTTGTGCGCCGGTCCTGCAATAGATCATAGATGGCGACCAATCAAAACGCGCGTAAAATTGACCTCATTGTGTAAAAGTGTCTTGTTGTTGATCACGTTTAGGTTCATTATGACTTTGGCTTGAGGAATATCCTATCAGTGCTGCGCACACTGGGTGCAGCCAAACGAGCCAACCCACAGGACAGCGAGAGCACGACTGTAATGAGAGTGCTGAGAGACATGAACCTGTCCAAACTGGTAAGGCAAAATGAACGGCTTATTTCCGTCACAGCTTACTGCATGTTTTGACAAGATCGAGGGAAACTGTTTTCAAAGACGAAGCATGATCACCAGAGTGTGATTCAATGTCTTGATACTTGCGGAGTCGGAAACTCGAGATATCACACACAACATCCGTAAAGTTTATTTGAATATCATACTTAACTCGAGCTGGTGATGCCGCCGCCTCTATTGGATCGAAGCACATTGTCATGCCCATATGTCGGTAAGAAAAATATGGCAAACACTAAAATAATGAACTTGAGTAGACTAAGCAGTCAACATATACTCAATTCTGATGAGCAGTTCCGTTCAGATTGTCCAAACGTTGCTCGGTCATTAAGCACAGTCCTCAGGACTACATACACGCGGATGATCTTAATTTATCAAGTTATGATACAATTCGTAGGTCCAAACTATTTCCGATTTTCGTTTGGTAAGAGTCAAGTGGTCATTTCATTCATTCGTTCGTTCGTTCGCTCGCTCGTTCGTTCGTTCGTTCGTTCACTCACTTGTGCATCCTGTCGACTAGAGGTCAGCTTTTTACTTCCTTTGTTTCTTAGGTTGACGAAGATGAGCCACTTTTCTTGAGTCTTATCAACGATTTGTTCCCTGGCATAGTGCTGGACAAGGCTGGTTATCCAGAACTGGAGGCCATGATTCAAAAGCACGTGGAAGAAGCCGGACTCATCTTCCATCCTCCGTGGATACTCAAACTGATCCAAGTAAATCAGATCAATTTTCTATTCAGTAATCGTTTCAAAACTCTCTGCCAATGCTGTCTATTGCAGAGAGCGGTTTGCAATTGAGTGTCGTGAAACCAAGACCAAAAGTAATAACTTTGGCCAATCAGGACAGAAATAGACTGTGATTTCAAGGAGCCAATCACAATGCAGAGCAATACTTGCAGCCGGCACTAAGCGCGGGAAAACGCGACAGAGCAGGTCATGGTTGGTTTTGCTTTTGCCTCTGATTGGCTGCGAATTCATGTGGCACGAGATCTTTCAGCCAATCACGAATTGCAAAACCAAAGCAATCGCGTGATTACTTTCGGCACTCATTGAAAACGCTCAAAGCTGCCCGATAAAAAAATGTGCATTGTTGACAGAAGCCAGAAGCATATCACCTAGGTAGTGGTTCATTGATGGTTCATTGGTCGGGAATAATCGGCAGCATAGTTTCAAACGTATAGGGGAAGTTAAACGCTTCTAGGTGATATGCTTCTGCAGAAACTCATTTCGCGATTCTGTTCGCTCTTTTTCATTAGTTGTATGAGACTCAACGTGTTCGCCACGGAATGATGACCCTGGGACCCAGTGGAGCCGGCAAGACAGTTTGTATCAACATACTTATGAAGGCCATGGGGGACTGTGGTGCTCCCCATCGAGAGATGCGCATGAACCCTAAGGCCATCACTGCGCCGCAAATGTTTGGTCGCCTTGATGTGGCTACTAATGACTGGACCGATGGAATATTCTCGACGCTCTGGCGAAAAACGCTCAAGGCTAAGAAAGGTTGGTTCCCAAACAGATGGTGGAGCCTCTTTGTCTGAATCCAAATCAAGCTAAAATATGATGAAAACCTTTGGCTGTTTTAGATAGCATGAGAGAGGCGTGTAAGAGTTGCCTAAGGCGCAGCCGGTAATATCCCCATCGTTTTGAGTGCTCCGTAAACTTCAGTACCAAGTGTATTCTAACTCGATACTCGCACAGCTACGTGGTAGTCCATTGCTAGATTACCTCCAACTCTTTTAGACAACTGGGTACGTAAAGAGAACGGTAAGCAATGGAAAGCAGAGAAGCAGAGGTGGGCCTGGAGCCTCTAACAGTCAGATCGAAATTTCGCACTTCGGCGGAAAAAGAGTACAGAGAAGCAATGGTTGTGTGGAGATACGTATGTCCTGGTAATGTGCTTTCCAACCCGGGCCTTTAGTTGGTTCGACTTGTGGTGAAAAAAATAGGAGGGAAAGAGCAGAACTTAAGTACTATTAACTAATATTGTTCATAGCTTGAATGGGCCGTGGTCTCTTGTTGTAGGGGAGCACATCTGGATCGTTCTTGATGGACCAGTGGACGCCATATGGATCGAGAACCTTAACAGTGTACTCGACGATAACAAGACACTGACGTTAGCTAACGGAGATCGCATTCCCATGTCCCCTCAATGCAAGGTTGTGTTTGAACCGCACAACATCGATAACGCCTCCCCTGCTACTGTGTCACGCAACGGCATGGTGTACATGAGTTCATCTGTCATGGATTGGAGACCCATAGTCAAGGTACTATAGCAGGACTAATTCAAAACAACGGTTGATATAGGGTCAAAGGCGATTTTGTGTACCAGGAGTGTATTAACCTGTTGGAGCATGTACATTGGACAATTTTCACCATGGCGTCATTGAACTACAACTAGCAGAAGTTGTTTCGTTTTAGTTTTGTAGTCGCAGTGGGGTGTAAGGAACATTGGTGCTAATTAGCATGAGAAAAGCAAGACCGTAAGGATTCTGGTAGTTGTGTCAAATGACGCCATCGAGCAAATTGTCCTACTTCCTCGCTCAGGGAGTCTCGGCCGTTGCGATAACACCTAACTTGACAAGGAATCGGTTGAGTAGTTTCATTTTGTGAACTACTGCTAGCTGCCAGTTAAAGACAAAGCCACCCATTTACTGGCCCTTCAATTTGAGATATTTACCCATTGATTGGACATTTGCTTTCTTGTTGTTTGACAGGCCTGGCTGAATAAGCGAGAACCTCAGGAACATGACGTGCTGGAGCAGTTGTTTGAGTGCGTGTTCGATGATGTTTACACTTACGTCAAACAGAACCTAAATCCAAAGATGGAGGTGCTGGAGTGTAATGTCATCACGCAGGTCTGTGCCGAGCAATAATCAACACTAAGCTAAACTGATGACTGTAATGATGTTAAAAGATCGCGGCAAAGTACGTGACTTTAAGAAAGCAGTTGCAAAGAAGCCTCGAAAGAATCCAGGCCTTATGACATTTGATATCTGCTGTTCACAATGATGCTGATAAGCGCAGCCTTATCACATTCAGTTTGACGTCGTGTCCACAGAGCTCTTGCTTCTCGTTCCTTGGTTACAAGGTCATACTAAGGCTTTAATGTCACGTCAAGAATTGGTGACTAGTGAATATCTAAAGCACGCGGAGTTGATTTGAAAACTCGTTCTCGTTCTCGTACTCAATCCGTAGCTTGAACTCTAAGGTCCGTGTTGGGGACCTTCTGATTGCGACGGCAACGTCAGCGAGAACGCCACGAAATGAATAACGAGAAAACAATGGCTCTGCACGTGCATTTTGACGTTCAGTAGGTTGCTCACCGTTCTTTGCCGATCTGCAACGTCAATTGACCAAATCTCAAGTCCTAAGGAAAAAGCGAGCACCCAACGGCGAATTTTGATTTACTTTCTTAGTTTCTTTCAGTTTCAAGATAGTTCGACTAGTTTGTAATAGTTGAACCAACTGGAATAATCACCGAAAAACATTGAAAAACAAACTAGCAACTCTGATTGACGTTTTCGTGGACGTCGCCGTCGTAGATCTTAAGCTCCTTGATTCGTCACTTGCTATAAAACAGAGGTCATCGATATGTGACCTAAGTTAGTTCTTACTTTTTGGCAGTGTCTTGACCTTCTGGAAGGTCTTATTCCATGCAAAGAAGAACACCATGAACATGTTGTCAGCGCGAGTCATCTGAGCCGGCTGTTCGTGTTTGCTCTGATGTGGGGCGTCGGCGCTTTGCTGGAATTGGAGGACCGCGCCAAGATGGAGGAGTTTCTTATAAAACACGGCAAGCTTCCATTACCTGATATTGGACAAGGAAGTCAGGATACTATATTTGAGTTTGTTGTTGATGACTGTGGTAAGTGGGAATGCTTTTACTACTAAGTCAAGTTCACAAATAAAATCTGGTCCGCTTGCTATTTACAAAAGCCGTGCATACAGATGGAAATTTTAAGCGTAAATATTGGATGCATTCTTTTGGGACTATACACGCGCACGGAATGTTCGGTTAACCTGTTGTTTTGGGGTTTAATCCGTTTTCAGAATGAACGGAATAGCATTCTGTTTATTCTGTTGCCGATAGCAGAATGAACGAAATACACAGAATACACAGTGTAAATGGCGAGGACCCCAAGTCTCAGCTTGAACTGGTTTCTACCTGGACTAAAATGGGTTTAACATCGGGATCGGGAGAACTGGATTGATCGAGGTAGAAACGAGTTCAACCAGAAACCCGATCTTACCTGCAACATATATACTGGCCGGCTATGATCAGTTGGTGGAGAAGGGATCGAGATATCATTGTAGGGAAATTTAAGAGGTTTCAATCGTGGACCGACTCGTGGACCTTATTGAGAAATTTGGCGTGCGTTTCTCAAAAGACCTGAAACGCTATCAGGAACGATTAAACACGAACGATACAATGGACAAATTCTGATCACAAATTGTCTGCTCGTGTCTTGAGACACTGGAACAGCTAACAACCTGCATTCAAAGTTTAGGAGGGTCTTTGCTCGTCATATTTTCTGAAACTTTGAATGGCTTTGCGATGCTTGGGTTGGGCAATACTTTAAGGCTAATTGGGACATCCTGTCGGGTACTATGTATGGTAAGTTTTTTAGCAATGTTGAGCTGATCTTTGTGAATTCTGTTTTTAGGTAACTGGGAACACTGGCTAAATCGAGTCCAGGAATACATCTATCCGTCCGATCACAAACCAGAGTATTCCTCCATCCTGGTACCAAATGTCGACAATGTGAGGACCAGCTTTCTTATGGAGACCATTGCCAAACAGACCAAGGTTGGTGGGTTGATTAAGAGCGGCAAAATTGCTGGGTGCTAGCCGAGTTTAATTTGACGGGGCTGCGAGAGCCCCCTTATTCTGTGCTACTTGCTGTTTTGTAGGCGGTGCTTCTTATTGGAGAACAGGGCACAGCTAAGACGGTGATGATCAAAGGCTACCTGGCTAAGTACAATCCTGAATTGCATATGAGTAAGAGCTTGAACTTCTCTTCGGCGACCACACCTTTGTTATTCCAGGTTAGTCGGCCAAAATACGGTTGATTGCCACAAGTTCAGAGAAAAAGAAATCTTTCTCAATAACACAGTAGGTGTAAGGTACATAAACTGCAGGGCTCGAGATTGCGACGGACACGGGCGCCAATGCGCCTGACATTTCCTTGTTGGCGACCAAAAATACTGGTCTAGTTGCCACCTTGGCGACTAGATTTTTATACCATTTGGATTAAAAATTAATCAGGTCGATTCCAAAAGTACCGGTTAACTTGTCTAGTTTTACTTTCGTTTTGAGAAAAAAGATCAAACTTGTATAAACAAAGTCTGTCTGTTTTGACTTTTGACATTATCCTTTCTCCCTTTTAGCGCGGGCGCAGAATTTTAAGTTGGTGCTTCAATTTAAAATGGCGAGTAAACATTTACTGCTGGCGACTATTTTTCGCCACTAAGCGTCAGAAGGCGACTGAGGATTTGTTTTCAATTTCGAGCCCTGAAACTGAAATATAAATCCGTTGAAATTAGAACAAGTTTTGTTTTCTTCTCAGCGGACTGTTGAGAGTTACGTGGACAAACGCGTGGGTACCACGTACGGCCCACCTGCGGGCCGCAAGATGACTTGCTTCATTGATGACGTCAACATGCCCATTATCAATGAATGGGGCGATCAGGTCAGATACTCAGATGTTTAGTAAAGAATTTCAACTCTAATTTATTATACTGCTTTCTTCAATTCTTTTTCTTTTTTGTTTGTTTGTTTGTTTGTTTTGTAAAACGAGGCTTTTTTACAAATAACTTTTGCAAAATCAAACCAACCTTAAACTTAAACGATCGGCTCAACACCTATTCGAAAATAATCAAATGAAGTAATAGTAAGCCTCATCAATTCGCTTTTAGCGCAAAGTCCGAAGGACTGATGCGCTTTTGTAGTCAGTGGGGATCGTAAGATTTCAAGTAGGAACAGCAATGTGTCCTGGTGGAAAAAAATTGTCAGCGCGTTTAACCGTTAAGGACACAATATTGATTCTTATTTGACCAGTTGCCGGCTGCCGTTGCACTCTCCCTTCGGGGTCGCCGGCAGTTGCTTTAAACATAAACGAGGGGGGGGGGGTCCAAACGGATAGCGCAAAGTTGTCTTCGGCAGTGAGCAGTTTTGAATATGCAACAAGAATTGAATGCGTTCGATCTCTTCCTCCTCTCCAGCGGCAACTCCTCGACTCAAGTGGGAAGGGCAGAACAGCTCAAGTGGACCTGCTAGTCTTTTCTTTAAGTCCTCCCTTTCTGAATTCCACTTTCTAGCCCTCCAGTGGATATTTTTTTGGTTGTATTTTCTTCCCTCACCGTGAACAAATTTCTCTCTCTGTCTGAGTCAAAGTGCAGCCTCACCCACCCCTACACCGGATTAACACATTTGCGAGTTAACAGCTGGCACATCCCGCCAGTACCCCCAGGGTTTTGTTAAGCGGCAGGTGCACCAGCACGTCAAACATCACCGGGGAATCGAACCCCGCTCGCCTCATCGATTCCTGAAATCAATGAAAAGGCCATTCTATGATATGATTTAAATGCAGTCACTTTGTCTTTCAAGTGGTACGTACTAAAGTAACAGTGCATTCACGCATGCGCATACTGAATGCCAAAAAGAAAACAAACAAAAACTCTGGACAGTAGCGGTACCTCTGGACGTGTTGCCGGAGCGGTGTACCATGACGAGTCTCCCCGAGATTTCGGCCCGCGGATCGCTTATACGCTGCTTTCAGATACCCGTCCACGACAGCCTGTCTGCCCCCGACGCGGCAGTGAGGGAGAGAAATGTCGGCCCCTAGACCATATGTGACAGATCCCTTTCGTACTCACAGCTCAGTCTCAGTAGTAGTATAGGATTTCGAGCAATTTATATTGAAACCGCGGCCCATTGTGTCTTCCATATGGTACGCAGTTGAGTACACCGGAAGTAGATGATTCGAAAAATTTGCGCATGCGTATTTACTAAAATTGATAAAATGCTGCAACAAACCTCGGTTGGCGTTTCTGAGTACTCCTTGACACACTCCACAGCCATAGTGTTTGTCCCCAAGGCACTGCTCATGCGTACCATCTAGTTCCACTTTGCCGAAAATAAAATAAACAGACCGTTACCTTTGGAAAACACAGAAGACAAAAATTGGATAACCGATAAACTCACTTATTGAGAACTGTGTGTGAATTTCGATTTGCTCCATCAAAGCCCTTTTCAGTGGAGTGATGCCTACTTTGCGATTCCATTACAGAGAGCTCAGTGATGGGCCGAAAAATCTCCCGTCAGTCTAAGCCAAGCAAAAGCACAACCAAAAGCACAACCACGATTTTGGTTTAATAATATTAATAAACGATTTTGGTTTAATAATAATAATAATAATAATAATAATTTAACAGCAATACAAGAATTTGTTGTGCGCAAATTCCATATGGATTACAATAAACATGCCATTAAGCCTAATAATATTAAAAAGCTAAAATTCTAAGAACATGAAAATACCGGAGCAACTACAGAATACAGGGCCACACAGGGCCAGCACATGCAAATTAGTTAGAAGCTTTTGTAGAACGAGACACACAACAATGGGAGCTTTTGTTATTCAATGATATGGAAATAAGTGGCCCTGTATTCTGTAGTTTAAAAAATTTTACCAAAAATTACATTATTGCCCAGAATTCAAGGAAACGCTTTATGAAAGAAAGAAGTTTTAAGTTTGCCCTTAAAGCCTGCAACAGTGTCTTTTGACCTAATATCCAAAGGAAGTTTTGGCGCCGCATATGTGAAAGAACGATCATCAAGAGAGTGTTGATTTATGCATTTTGTCGAATCAGAATAAAGTTAATCCCGTTAAAATTGCTGGCTGGTGTCTTTTTTTTTTTCCCTCTTGAATGGCATTGAAGGGTAGTAAGCGACTCTATTTGAATACGGAAGCAAAGGCGACTTCTTGTAAATTAACTGACAGTAAGTGTTGTTTTGATTTCAGGTAACAAATGAGATTGTTCGTCAAGTAATGGAGCAGAAAGGGTTTTACAATCTGGAGAAACCCGGCGAGTTCACGCACATCGTTGATATCCAATTTATCGCAGCCATGATCCATCCTGGCGGGGGAAGAAATGACATTCCTGAACGATTGAAGCGCCAGTTCTCAATTTTCAACTGTACCTTGCCGTCAAATGCCTCAATTGACAAAATCTTTGGTGAGTTTCCGCTCACACCTCTTTTTACATGTTATAGCAATTCTGAGGCCCCCTCTACACTTAAACGAATTTCTTTTGAAAACGCAATTGGTTTCTCCGTTTTGGCCTTTCAGTTCACTCTAAAACAACTTTTAAGCAATCGAAACCGGAACGTTTTGAAAACGTTCTCCGGAGTCGATGGATGAGTGCCTTAGAGTGTTCAGCGATTTGTAAAGCAGCAATTGATCACATGGTAATTGTTTGCTTATCTTTGTACGAGAGAGCGGTTTTCAATTGACTTTCGAAAGTAATTACGTGACTGCGACTGCTACGCTTTGTGATTGGCTTAAAAATCTCGCGCCAGTTTATCAACCAATGAGAAGGAAAACCAAGACCAATCACGACTTGCACGCGCGATTTTGCCCGCGCTTTGACCAAGTTGCGTGGAATTGCTACGAATTTTGATTGGCTCATTGCGCTGTTTGCACCTGCTGTGATTGGTCAGAGTAACTACTTTGGTCTTGGTTTTTTACGACAATGGATTGAAAACCGCTCTCATAGGCTGTGGACAGTTGAGTTAAAGTGGCAGTGTCACGGTAGTTTGGCTGTATTTAGGTCTTGACCGTCTGAGAATTGAAAGTTGGTACTTAAGCTGACAAGCAACAGCATTCTTGACAAACCAAGAAGAAAATATGAAATGAATTTTAACAAGAAAAACTATCCACGTGAAATTTTTGGTGATTTTTGTATAACAGGGTGTCCAAACTTGAAAAAGTTGGCCAACTTTTTCAAGTTTCAATCCATTTCCATCCTCACCATCCTTAGATGCAGATGAGAAAAAATGGTTTCAGTGCATCAGTATGGTTCTTGTTAAGGAAACATTTAGCATTGTTGTTTGGTTTCCGTTTGGAGTACGTTAAGAGTACGGCTCAAATAGCGTGACACTGCCCCATTGAGTAGTGAGTTCAATAAAAATAACGAAGTGTGTTGAAGGTGAACTCGCTTGTTCTCTTTAGTAGAACATCGGCCAATCACCAATACTCGACACTGATGCCGAAATGAAAGTGTTGAATACGTAGTTGGTGCAAATTAGGGTGGAGTGTGGTCTCCGCAAACTGAAGATTCAACCTCTCTTTTTATTGCTCTGGAAAAACAGGTGTTATTGGTACTGGGTACTTTTGTTCAGAACGGTTTTCAGACGAAGTTTGCAGCACTGTAGCTGAATTAGTTACTTGTACAAGAGTTCTGTGGCAAAAAACCAAGGTAACAACTTACTCTTGATTAGTGAAACGTTTGGATACTGCAATGATTAAGAACAGTTTAGGTTGAATGGGAGTAACCGTGCGCTTACTCTGTGGTGAAGTTTAACAGTACTAATAAGCTCGTTCTCTAAGCTTTTGAAGCTGGCGATACGCCCTCTTCAATTCCCCTCCTCGATATTACAGGTGACACAGTATTTTTTCACACATTAATTAATTAATTTTTCACACGTTAAGAAAAATTAGTAAATGATAATAAATTAATCACACTAAGAAAGTAACGATTGGTATATACTTGGATACAGACTACATTAACGGCTACGACAAAGACAACTACGAACAATTAATAATTAATCGCTGCACGATGAAAAGTTAAGAGATAATTTTGCGGACTTTTCTCGTAGTAAATTATAGGAAGTGGTTATCAGAAGTGATTTTTACCGCCATCATTGCCATAGCTTAAGAATTAGCGCACGTTCAGAAAGGAACATTCTGCGAGTCATCGAGCCCCGCAGAGCTCAAAGCGCAATATTTACAAAAGCGATAACAAGTGGCATCAACGACAACCTTTGTTAGTAGAATTCCACTTTCCAGGAACATAACTGTTGGCTTGTTTTATTTCAGGTCAAGATGCTACCTACACCAGCCAAGTTCCATTATATCTTTAACTTGCGTGATTTATCCCGAATATGGGAAGGAATGCTCAATGTGGCTGGCAAAGAGGTTGATTCGAAGAAGCTTGCGCTCGCTCTGTGGAAACACGAATGTAGCCGAGTGATAGCCGACCGTTTCACGAACGAGGCCGACCGGAAGTGGTTTCAAAAGTCCTTGACAAAAGTCATTGAAGATCACATGGGGGATGGTGGTTTGGAACAGTTGATCGATGAACCTTACTTTGTCGACTTCCTGAGGTAATTCAATTCTTGTTTTAATGAAATCATCAGCCAAAATCGGAGTAGAAGAGTTCTTTATTGATTTGCAGCCATTATTTGAATCAAACATGGTCCCCGATGGAGTATGCATTCTTTCGTGGCTATAAGATTCGATTCCCGCGGATTCGCTGAAAATCCCGTTACGGGATTTTCGCTATGAGCAATGTATTGCAAGGTGCTGTACAAACTTGCATCGAATGGCACTGCATTGCATTGCATGGTATTGCAGTAGTGCACTGCGTTGCTTTGACCTGTAGTTTAGTTGTTGGTTCTCCTACTTTCTCGAAGAGATTCGCTCTGGGTACTCCTGCTGTCTCTCGCCTCCGAAAAAGCGAAACGAAACGCAACAGGTTTTGCCAAGCTTAGGACGCTTTTTTTTTTTGGGGGGGGGGGGGACTATTCCGAAATAAGAATAGACGCAACGACCGGTTTACGCCTTTTTGGGGACTTATTCCGTTTTCCGGCGGAATAACGGAATAGTATTCCGTTCATTCTGCTCGCGATAGCAGAATGAAGGGAATAAACAGAATACGGTTTACTTCGAATACACGGAATACGCATCTGTTGGGACTATTTTGGCGCCCAAGTCGTGCGCGCCCGCCAAATGTCACTCTTAGTCGTGTCCAGAATATTCCGAGTGTTAGTTCTCGGGTCACCTCTGCAAGAACCATTCCGTTTTCGGAATACCCGTTTTTTTGTTTTGTTTTCTTTTTTGGAAAACCTTATTCTTGTTATTCCGTTAATCTTAAATGGAATAGTCCCAAAAAAATGCACCCTTAGATTCTTAACTGTCACTCTCGTAAAAAAACAAAAACAAAAGCAAACACCGCGAGTTATCTATCATGGTTAAAGTTCGTTGGGCCATTTGCTGCACCCATAATAGGCATAACGAATCTACTTACTGTCATATAATCGGTATTAAACACCCCTAAAATTATTATGTCGTATTTTGCAGAGATGCCCCCGAACCCACAGGAGAGGAGCCTGAAGATGCAGATTTGGAAGCGCCAAAGATCTATGAAATGGTGATGATATAATAAATAAATAATTGATGTTGCTCAATGCGCTACCTTTACAGAGATGTGACTCTGGTTCTTTATTTAACCTCGCCCGGTGTGTCACTTTGTAGGTACTTACATTGGATTTCCTAAACGAGAAGTTGACTCAGTACATGGCCATGTATAATGATACTGTCAGAGGAGCGCACTTGGACCTCGTGTTCTTCAAAGATGCCATGATCCATCTGGTCAAGGTTCTTATAAAACGAATGAATGAAAGTCGCATTATTTACGCGAGGAGTCTGATGATGAATTTGCGTGTTTCAAAGGCCCCAGCGTAGGGAACTCAGTGTCGTGGAGCCATTTTCAATTGAGTGATCGCATTTTCAATTGAGTGTTCGCGGTTTGGCACTACTACGCTTCGTGATTGCCTTAAAAATCTCGTGCCACATTTTCATCCAATAAGATGCAAAAGCAAAACCAATTTGTCACGTGCTCTCATAAGTTTTCCCGCGCTTAGCGCCGGCTGCTTGAATTTGCTTTGCGATATGATTGGCTCATTTGACTGCCTGCATCTGTTCTGAATTGTCAAAGTAACTACCTTGGTGTATTTCACGCGACACCATCGAAAACCGCTCTACAACGTATCTCTGAGTTTCTGTTTGTGGTGTGTTTTTTAAGGAAACAGTAATTATCAGTAACTTGGGATAATAGCGTCACGTTTGCTTTTATTTTCTCTTTGTGTGTCTTCAGATTTCTCGTATTATTCGCACGCCATGTGGGAATGCTCTTCTTGTTGGCGTGGGTGGCTCAGGCAAACAATCACTCACGAGACTGGCTTCTTTTATCGCTGGATACAAGATCTTCCAGATTACGCTTTCAAGGTTGGGACAAAAACAATAATAACAACTGTCATCTATACCGATAATAATTGGTAACAGTTGACAATCCAACTGGGCTACGCCAATGGTATTGTTCGTACTTTAAATAGTTTAATTCTCCGAGGTTAAGGCAATACATTTTTCCAGTGAAGAATCTGAAGACGATCGCTACATAAACGCGCGATATAAATTTACAGTTTTGATGTCTAAGTATAGAAACACAAATAATGCATTTGAAAGAAATACAATTCAGCACTAGCTGCCTGAAAAGCATTGTTTTCGGCCACATCTACTATTAGCAGCGTGTGCAATTAACTGCTAGACAAAAAGCTTGTGCCATCAAATGCGATCGAAGTAACGGTAATAAACAGACTTGGCGGGGGAAGAGGGGGGTGCGTGCTCGACAGATATGTAGTGTGCGCATTTCTTAATTAACCATGTGTTAATATGACTCCTCTGAAAAAAAATTGTTGGAGGTCCCCATTTGCCAAAAGAATACTGGTGAATCTCCTCGCCCGCGACACAGTCGAACCCTTGTAAACCAAGTTCTCGAACCGGTCTTTAATAACAGTCCTGATGCTACAGGTCTTACAATGTGAGCAACTTAATGGACGACTTGAAGTTTCTATACCGCGTGGCAGGATTTGAAGGGAACGGCATCACCTTCATTTTTACCGACAACGAGATAAAGGATGAAAGTTTCCTGGAATATCTGAATAACGTGCTGTCCTCAGGAGAGGTAAAAAGTCGCTTGCACACCATTCGATTCATGTCTTGCATAGAACAAATCTGTCAAGCTTTGTTAACTTCTGTTTCTTTTGTGTGTGTGTGTGTCTGTGTTTCTAGGTATCGAATTTATTTGCTCGTGATGAGCTGGACGAGATAACTCAAGGTTTAATTGGACCCATGAAGAAAGAGATGCCCCGAGTACCTCCAACCAACGACAACTTGTATAATTACTTCATTACACGTTCCAGGAAGAATCTACACGTGGTCTTGTGTTTCTCGCCTGTAGGTGTTATTTCCGTACATTGCCGGCCCAATCGTCTTTGTGGCCTACCGGGGGGATGTACGTTGGTAGAGGGTATCTCTTCCCGTCCCCCGCCGCCTGGGGGACGTGTTGCGGATCGCGGGACCGGTTGGAGAACACCCAGGCCTTGCAGGGTCTTATGATATGAGCAAAAAGTGCTGCCTTTGTGATAAGATCAGCAGATGCTCAGACTGTATAGCCTTCTCAGAAAAGCAGGATAAACCGTAGGCCCCGTCTCAGAACACTCACTCTTAATTCTTAAACACTGTGGGATATTAAAGACTACTGACACACTCTTATGTCGTGGTCTGAGCTATGTTCTTAAGCTCTCTAACCTTTGTAAGCAAACGACCCCTTGCTTGTCCTATTGCTGAGCTTCGTTGGGTTAGAGTAAGGGTTTTCTAAATTCTTCAAACCAGTTCAGAGCGCGGTCATTTTCTCACTCCATTGGTTTCAGGTTGGAGAAAAGTTTCGAAATCGTTCCCTGAAGTTCCCTGGACTGATCAGCGGATGCACTATGGACTGGTTCACTCGTTGGCCAAAGGATGCGTTGATCGCAGTCGCAGATTATTTCTTGTCCAAGTTCGATATCACGTGCACAGCGAGCATTAAGAACAGCGTGGTGCGCACTATGGGAACCTTCCATGATGGTGTGGCTGAGGCCTGCGTGGAGTATTTTGAAAGGCAAGCAATAACTTCAATCAGTCAATCAATCAATCAATCAGTCAATCAATCAGTCATTCAATCAACTTTATTAAGATGTCACGTTTCCTAGCCGAGGGAAATACCTCTCTATTAATTGGGGACACTGACATCATTGTTCACACTTGACAACCTTTGTCAATTGACTTGACAAATTTCACACACGACAAACTTTCACTTGACATCAAACTTTGTACTGTTAGTCACTATGCCGCAAAATAACAATAGCATTCTTGACGGTGATCGAGAGATTTTTCACACATTTTCAGTTCACTCGATTGAAACTCGCGTAAATAATGCTCTTTTTTTAATATTGAAACAATTAAGCTGGGTAATGGCGGAGCTTCTCTATGAAGGAAACGCCGCAAACGTCTTTCTGAAAGTTCTTGAATGAAGTGCAATCGATCTCACGAAGAAACGACCAGTCTTCTATACAAAAACAAACAAACAAGCAAAAAATGGTCGAGGTCCTATATCCGGTAAATAACAAACTTACAGGCGTAAAAATCTGATGCTTCGCCTAGCCCATTCCTCCCTTGTGTAAAACTTCTCTCAGCCTCTACGGATAAAGAAAATCAAACAGATGTTTGTACACAGTAAAGAAATTTCTAAGCATTGCTTGAAAATTTGAGTTTGTCTTACTGTGTCTTCCTATGAATATGTCCTCTTTCGTCTGAATGTGCGCATGTATCAAGATGATTTTGATGAGTCTATCACTCGACAGGTTTCGTCGACAAACGCACGTAACACCGAAATCCTATCTGTCATTTGTTGATGGTTACAAAACAATCTACGCAGAGAAGAGGTCACAGATCGGTGAGCTGGCAAACCGAATGAACACTGGGCTGGATAAACTGGTGGAGGCCAGTGAATCTGTTGCTCAGCTGTCCAAGGAACTGGTGGTCAAGGAGAAAGAGCTTGCAGTGGCTTCAGTCAAGGCTGACAAGGTTTGTATTTGTGTAGTGGCTCATGTTTGAAGTTAATTGAACACAAGTAAGCTAGTAGCTCACTCCGTCAATGAGCTTCTAATAAGGGATTAACAGAGTGAAAAATCGATTGCTGTGTTTAACGAAGGAGAATTCTGACTAATTTGGTAAAAGTCGTTTGGTTTCGTGCGGTGAGAGTACTGCGCATGTGCTGCCACGCAGGAGACAAATTTCGATTCTGTTAATCATCATCATCATCGTTATATTAATAATAAGATTAATAATATTAATATTAATAATAGTGGTAGTGACAATCATAATCATAATGAGCATCATCATGACCAAAATCGTTGTATGATAATTTGTCTTAGTCTGTGAACGACCCTTCGTAGATCACAATTTACAAAGTCGTTAATCGACATCCGTAATTTGCCTGCCAATAACTGTAGATGTGACCCCTCAAGGAGTTCCTGTAAAAATTAAGTGGCGATCGTCTTTTCGGGTAAAATCGTTTGGCGCAAATTCTTTTGCAAACTACGCAGATTGAAATAGTTGTTCGCCTTGAAGGAAAATGTTCAACTGATTTCTCCAGGTGCTAGCAGAGGTGACAGTGAGTGCGCAAGCCGCTGAGAAAGTTAAAGCTTCAGTGCAAAAGGTCAAGGACAAAGCCCAAGCCATTGTGGATGAAATTGAGGTGAACTCTATGACTTTGGTTCTTAGTTATCAAATACTGTGGCTGTTTACTATCTTAATTGTTTATGAACATTTTTCAGGCTGATAAAGCAATTGCGGAGGAAAAGTTATCAGCAGCGAAGCCAGCCTTGGAGGAAGCAGAGGCCGCGTTACAGGTTTGTGTGGAACTGTATCATGCATTCACTCTCCATTTAATATGTGACTCACCATTGTAAATATCCATACAGGTCTCCCACTTACATTGTCTCTGACTTTTAGACAATCAAAGCAGCCGATATTTCCACGGTCCGCAAGCTCGCTAAGCCGCCCCATCTGATCATGCGCATCATGGACTGTGTGTTACTACTGTTCAGACGAACTATTTCACCAGTGGTGTTTGATTCGGAGAGAGAATGTTTGACACCAAGCTGGAGTGAATCGCTCAAGGTATCTGACATTTAGCTGAGTTACGGTATTGCAAGCTATTACAGAGTCACGTCTGGTATTATGCGCGCGCAATGAGGTCAGTTACATCCAGAGCAAAATGCGGCCTCTTTGGGGCTAATGACCAAAAGGCGTTTTCCTGGAAAACAAAATTGCATGGTGCTGCTTTCGTAGGGAGTGATTCTCTAAAAGTTTATATCAGGTTAGTTGATAATGAGGTGGAGTGGCCACTTAACTGAAGTTTCAAGGGTCGGCTCCTTAGCGCAAATAGACATTTTGCCCGGGGATTCTATCGGGCTGCGTTTGCCAAAAAACGTCAAATTCGCGTCTTTTAAACGAGGCTTATGAGTTAGCTTTTTTGCGATAATATTAGTCTAGCTACTCAAAATGTTTTCAACAAATCTCCATGTCAGACTATTTGGTTTCTCCATGTCTTCCCCATGGCCTGTCGCGATAAAGTCTTTTCGACGTTTCTTTAGTTAAAAAAAATATCGTAGTGTTATCCACTTCAAGCATGTTCTAAAATATTCGTAACTGTACCGTAACTAAAAGAAATCGTTCTTCGCAGCTTATGAGCCAAGGAGGCTTCCTTCAAAACCTGGTGAATTTCCCTAAAGACACCATTAACGAGGAGGCCGTCGAATTGCTTCAACCATATTTAGAGATGGAAGATTACAACCTGGCTACCGCTAAGAAGGTTCGCAGTTCTGTTGCTCTCCTTTCGTAAACCGTTTCTACGTTTTCAATTTGCATGATACTGAAGCAGTTGTCAGTTATTATGTGGGCAAACATTTCTGGGAAACATTTTTTAGGGTACGAACAAAATGCTTAAGATAGAGTGGTTTTCAACGGAGTTTCGCAGAACTTAAATCAAAGTTATTGATTCAGCCAATCATAGCTCAAAGCAAATAACTGTAGCCATTCGGCTAAGCGCGGGAAAAACGAGAGCAAGCGTCAGATTGGTTGAGAAAGAGGCGCGAGATTTTTCAGCCAATCACTAAGCGTGTGAAAGACAAACCAATGCAAAACGACAATCAATTGAAAACAGTTCTGTCCTTTAGAGAAGAACGGTAGCTTATTCCACGCGCTTAATTTACAGGTCTGTGGTAATGTGGCTGGTCTGTGCTCATGGACATGTGCTATGGCGTTTTTCTACGGTGTCAACAAAGAGGTCTTGCCTTTGAAGGTACGAAACATGCTTCTTAAGCATTATTGTGGTATTGCAAAGAATTGCTAGTCATAAGTAACGAGCCATGTTTCCTTGCAGGCCAATCTAGTGGTTCAAGAGGCTAGATTGAAGGTTGCAGCGGCTGAGTTGAACAGTGCGCAAGAAAAACTGGATGACAAACAGCGAGAACTGGACAAAGTGCAGGCCATGTATGACAGCGCCGTCAGAGAGAAGCAGGTGAGAATGATTGGCAATATGATTCAGTGATCACGGGTTGAAGTGTCCGGTGGTCATTGCACATACAGGACAATAGATCTGGAGCCCGGTACGTAGCACTCCTGCGGCTGACAAAAGAACTCTTAAGCCAAAGGATATTACGAGCAATATCAGAAAGGGCTTAGTTATTACAAGGTTTCAATTGAGTTATCCAATGGATAGCGCTATCCACCCTTCGAACAACTGGAGCCAGGTTTTTAAGATACACTGGAAAGTTTAGTACCCGAAATAGGCCCGAAAAGTGTCGGGGCTTTCTTGAAACGCAGGCGCCTGCTCTTGTCCTTAAGGATACAACATAAGGGCTGCATAATTAAGCTGAGCAACATTTATACAGAAACAGTGTTTCGTCAGGGTAGTAGTTAAAGTTGGAAGACAGTCTGTTTAGTCATTCAATGTTTTCTTTTCTTGTACACCACGCAATGCTTCGCTTCGCTTTTCTTTTCTTTTCTTTTTTAACTCTGTGATAGAAAACAACTATTTGTCAATCCAATGAAAAATTGAGCTTGTTGTCGAGTAACTTTTTTCACTGTCTTCCTGTGTGTTTCCTTTTGGCCACATTGCCGTATTTTTGTTATTGAGCTCGTTGGTTTAATTTTGCTGTAGGAATTGCTAGACGATGCTGAATCGTGCAAGAATAAAATGCAAGCTGCATCAGCTTTGATCGCAGGTTTGGGAGGAGAGAAGGTTCGTTGGACCCAACAGAGTAAAGAGTTTCAAGATCAGATTGGCAGGTAGGTCAGCTTTAATCCAATTGTCTTTAACGAACTAATAGAGCCGTTTCAATTTTAGCCTCTTCCAGGCGTTCAGTTAGTTGGGGCGCAGCGCGAAAATCGGCGCGCGAAAAAATGAAGAAAAAGCGCGCGAAGGGAGGCGCGCTTTTTCTTCATTTTTTCGCGCACCGATTTTTGCGCTGCGCCCCAACTAACTGAACGCCTGGAAGAGGCTATTTCAATTGAGTATCGTAAGTAATTAAATCATTTCTTTGGTCTCGGATTACTACGTTTTTTGACTGGCTACAAAATCTCGGCACATTTTCTTGACCAATCAAGAGCGAAACAAAACTTGAACCAATATTGTGAGTCCTACACGTGCGCCAGTTTTCCCGCGCTTAGAGCCTTTGACATGCATGTATTTTCTTCCACTTCCGATTGGTTAATTCAATCGTCAACCCCTGTCAAAGAATTGCAAAGTGCTTTATCGCACCTGCGCTAAGGGAAACTTGTATCCGCAGTGGGAAAGATAGAAACGGTGGAGTCTGACTGAGTGAATTTGTTATCAGACTCGTTGGAGACGTGTTGCTGGCCACAGGCTTCCTGTCTTACCTCGGACCATTCAATCAGAATTTTCGCAACTTACTGCTGAGCAGATGGGAGAAGGAAATGACAGCAAATAAAATTCCTTTCTCCGAGAATCTTAATCTCATCAATATGCTAACAGACGCAGCCACGGTAAGTAGCCAAATGCTTCACTGGCTTACGATTTTTCTTTGTGACTTGGAATGTTGACCAGTCATTTTGCAAATTTCATTTTAGGAAAACGTGCAACCATCTTTATTTGGATCCGCAGGAAAATGGAAAAGGTCTTAAAATGTTGAAGTTGAGAAGAAGATCACACTTTTGTCTGAAACGTGGAAAAAACGTTCGGAAGCTGTGTGGCACGCTCCCACAAAGAACGCTCAACAGAACGGTTGACAGTCACTGTAACTGCCAGAAGG
>BLFK01000292.1:1789622-1803925 GCA_014634185.1 Astreopora myriophthalma
CCCCCCCCCCTCCCCCCGGGAGAGGCTCTTTGCTTCAGAGATTGCGTCATGTTTACTATATCAATATTGTTGATGTTCGGATAAATAAAAGCGTCATAGTTGTGGCCAAATTATAACACGCTTTGTCATCATTTCATTCCCGGTCAATCTCCGGCTCCGGGCTTCCGATCGGTGCATGGATTTACACGGAATTCAAGGGAAAATAAATTTCATTGGTTTTTGGTAAACAGCAAATTTCAGGACGACTGTATATACTCAATGTTCCACCTTTTACCGGTTTTTAGTGGTTTTACATCAGGACAATCCAGAACTGTTACACTGAAGTAGTTAAAATAGTAAAAAATCCTTGCTTAGCAATCGAGGCAAGTTTACTTTCGATTTAATGCATAATGGACGCCCTGGCAACACGGCCAGCCATGTCGGCAACATAAATTGGGTGTAGTTTGCCTGGCTATATAGGAGCGCCTCACAACATGTGACCGAGGAGCGGACTTCTCAGGGTGCTTGAACTTTTCCAAAGGTCCGCCACTGACAACTACAACGAGCAGAAATAAACACAGCGCAGCAGTGGATTTCATCTGAAAATAACGATAGAACTTGGTTGTGACATTATTTCAAGTATTCTTACGTTTGTGAGGCGTTAGCAATACCGTTTTCCCTTTATTCCACATGACCGGGCTTCTTTGTTCTCGCTGGCGATTATATTGAACAATCCCCGCTGATTTTTTCAGTTTTAATTTTTTTTTGTTTTAACTTGTTCACCTTGACAACACATAATACAAGAACAAAGGTAAATATTGGACACTCTTGAGGAAAGCCAATATATAGTCTCCTAGTAAATGATATGCCTTCAACAAGTTTCTGACTTTAATTCCTACAGACTACTACCCTGCAAGCAGTGGACTCTCTTGGTAGAGAAACGAGAGAGAAACCACTGCGAGCAAGCGATCTATTCTCTGTCGAGCATGCGCAGCTGACGACACCCACACGTCATTAAATCGCGTCAAGTGATCGCACACGTTATGCTCACGTGCGCCCTTGCGAAGAAAAAAACTGGTTTGCAAACTAGTTTTTCCAGTTTTATTGTAATTTATTCGTCTCTGAATGAGGACGGAATGGATAGGATTATTATACAGAGAAAAACGCCTTGAATCGACGTGACAAAGACTTAAAAAACATGTTATGCATTTAACTTAAGAACTCTAACAGTTAAAAGAACGTATATTTGATCCCAGGCGGGAAAAATTACATTGGATTGACTGTCGACTGTAGGTCTTTGTTTACGCGATGGATGTTACTAAAACGAAGAATGGGGAATGGGGAATGGGGAATGGGAAATTGAAAAATGGGAAATTGAAATGGGAGAATCGAAAATGGAAAAAAAAATAAAAATGGCCAATTGGATTGTAAAGAATAATTGTTATGAATATGGAATAATTTTTCTCAGCGGCGATTACCCAAGCTTTTAAAGCGTTTTGCGCCAAAATTAAAAGAGGAATTCGCGATGAAAAGTAGAAACTTTGTTACTAGCAAAAACTAAAATGACATGCGTACTAAACGTGGACTCCTCTGTTGTTCGGAGTTAGCAGTGATGGACTTTATTCAGAAAATTCAAGAAGTCCTTTGAAAGATCACTAAACTGAATGAAACCGGCAAGTGCAGCGATGACGCACTAAGGTACAACGAAATGAACGTGAAATACTCTTAATTAAGCTTAGAAACTCTTATTTTATTTAAGTACAATTATCAGTGAACATCAAATAAGTCTTTTTTAATTTAATGTCGAAGATTTAGTGTTGCCACTACTTAACCGATTTATTCTATCTCTTACTTGTCGTGTCTTTCCCGCGTTTTTCTTAATTATGATAATTTATTTCGCTCCGGCTCGAGATTATCGATGCGAAGCTCGTGTTCATGATCTTATGGCGTATGAGTCACGCTTCTGGTTTACTTGTACAAAACGTTTTGTTCAGAGTAGTACACGCTGAAAGATGAGATTAATCCTATTCGGTTTTGTTCGTACCGAACGTTGTTGTTTGATGTGTGGTGCAAGATAAACAGTGACAGTCGGCCACGAAATTTTAAGCCTTGTTGGCTGGAAATTCGTTTTGCCGCCACGTGTCTGATGTTTTCCCCGAGGATAATTCGCCTCACAACTACACAACGGAAAATAACAACTCTACAACTACTTAAAGAACCAAAAAAAAATGGTTTTACATGGCTCGTACGGGCTCGTATTCATGGGGTAGCAAACTGGCAGAAAAATTTCATTACTCTATTTCTTACTCAACTACCTACAACGGAAAATAACAACTCTATAACTAGTTAACGAGCCGATAGAAATTGGTCTTAATATGATTTATTTCTTGGAGAAGAAAAGTGGCAAAACAAACCGTAATTAATCTGTTTTTACCTCTGCAAAATGGGAAATTTTTCCACCAAAATGAATTTTTCACTCAAACAAAATATCCGGGTTTTTAATGACATCGGAAATCTACATGTCATCGCGAATTCCCAGGCTTTTAATTTTGGCGCAAAACGCTTTCAAAGCTTGGGTAATCGCCGCTGAGAAAAGTTATTCCATATTCATAACAATTATTTTTTACAATCCAATTGGCCATTTTTTATTTTTTTTCCATTTTCGATTCTCCCATTTCAATTTCCCATTTTTCAATTTCCCATTCTCCATTCCCCATTCCCCATTCCCCATTCCCCATTCCCCGTTTTAGTAACATCCTTACGCGATCGACGATCGATTGCATTTGCAAAATAGCGTGGTGTCGATCGAGTTGACCTTTCATTTTCTCTCTAGAATTGTATTGTGTCAAAATACTATCTTGTCTGCAGTGGTTTTGTCGTTTTCTTCTTCGGGGGCTAGTTGTCCTGAAATTGGGGGCGAATTCTCTGACATTCTAATCTCTTCTTGAGTATCGATCTGATACATGGACTGCTCCAGTTTGTCAGTTCTTTCGCCCATCGACCACACCAAGCTGTTGGTTATCTGTGTCATCTCAGTTTATTTTTTCCCAACCGCATCAGCCGACTTCTTTGCGGACTGCAAAGCATCCAGCACGGTGTCGTATTTAGCCGAAACGAAGGTTTGTGCAAACTCTTAATAGTGTCCACTCGAGCCTGAAGAGCTTTGATGGTCGACATCAGTGATTCAATTTCGTTCTCGATTTCCCGCCTGATACTCGGCAAAAATTCGTTCTTCCTCATATTGCGTAGTTCCGTAACATTTAAATACTTTCCTTTATCCATATCAAAAGCACATTGATCAAGAAATGCTTACCGCGAGCAAATAGGACAAATATATTCAAAGCAAGGCAACAACTTCAACCGGGCAAGACGGCACGACGAATCATTCGCAATTTTCGAAAGTGCAAAGAAACAATTTCAACTCTGCAGCGCTCGTTTTTGCAAGCCATGTACTGTGATTTTATTCTCTCTTCGCTATTTTACGACGTGGCAAAATACCTTCAAGGAATTGCAAAATGATGGCAAGGCGGTATTAATGGCTGGCTATTCATTCGTCCGGGCTCGAAGAATGGAGGCACTCATGTGGTCGGGTTACCATTTCTATTCAGCTTACCTTTCCGCAGACTTTAGCTTTCGTCCTAATGACTTCTTTAAGTAGATTCTTTGAAGAGCTGGTGAGAGCTACTTGCTAATAGACCGAGTAGGCTTACTCGCTGCGAACAGTGCGCTTTTGTGCTGAGCAGGGTGTGGTGGTGACAATGGAAAAAAATCTAGGCACGCAACGCGTGAAAAGTACATTTTCGGTCGGTTGCCGATGGTGACATATCAGCACAGCGTCTCGAACGGATACTTCGACTGCATAGCGTTCGCTGAGAGAGTTTCAACCGGTTAAATTCAGTTCTTGTGACTGTTGATCAAGTTCAATAAAACAGATGGTTAGGCCCCAAGCATTATGACTCAGGACTCTCTTAAGGAATAGACCACACGTTTCTGTGGTTGATAGGCTGATAAACCACGCGGGATGTTACAAGAACACCCGAAAAATTCAATTGCAAATTGTTATTTTTTGCAGTTGCACTTAATTGCTCTGGCAGGTTTTGCTAAAAAAAAGTGACATTTGTGAGTCACTGCTTCTGTCTCAACTTATAAAAACTTTCAAGGAAATTCACCGAAGATAACGCGAGAAAATTGTTATTTTCACAATGTTGACGTGATAATAATCAGAAAAACACGCGCGCTTCCTGAGACCCATGTCCGGCATGCATGCACTGTGTGTTCGAAAATTAAAACTTGTGCTACGATTCGACGAAGAGATCTCTTGCTTTACCAGTAGCTGTTAATGACAACAGGTTTTCTAAACTGTGAAATTACATAAAACACCAAGAACATTGAAAACGCGTGTGAGATTGTCAGTTAGAGCGATTACCTCAATGGTTCCTTTCCGTTTACTTTGTTTTTAGTTACCAGAGCAACACTGCTAAAGACGTGCTGGACACTATCATGAGCATTCAACCCAAGGACTCAGGGGGAGGGTCAGGGGAAACACGTGAGAGTGTGGTGACCAGGCAGGCAGATGATATGTTGGAGAAACTTCCAAATGACTACGTACCACATGAAGTACGCGCGATTTTGTCTGCGCTTCAGAGTGGTTTTATCGCAAATTAATTATTGGACTTTCGAGTTTCTTTTAGTTAAGAAAAGCTGATTAATTGACTTACTGAGTGACCGGACTCGCTGATTGGCTGACTCGCCGACTCGATAAGTAGCTGACTGGCTGACTGAATGACCAAGTGACACAGTGACTTTATGATCCACCGACCGACCGATCGACCGACCCACTCGCTATCAGATTGACTGACATATTAACTGATTGATTGATTGATTGATTGATTGATTGATTCATGAAATGATTGACCGACTGACATGACAGTATACGTACAGGATGAATGGCGAACATTTTAACCCTTTTTGTTTTCAGGTGAGAGCAAGACTCCAGAAGATGGGAGCTCTAGCTTCTATGAACATCTTTCTGAGACAGGAGATTGATCGTATGCAGCGTGTGATCTCCTTAGTACGACAGACCCTTACTGATCTCAAGCTGGCCATAGAGGGAACTATCATTATGAGTGAGGTACGTCTCCCATGGGCTACCCTTGGGGTAAATTCCCTTAGTGGTGGAATGATGAGAGAACTTCCCCTCAGGGGCTTCCTCCTAGACTAGCCATGGTCGCGTTCCTGGCTACACATTTGGGTTCTTTAAGAAACAAATCTTGATAACAGTTTTCTTTCTTATACGAATTTACAGAACCTAAGGGATGCACTAGACAACATGTACGACGCTAGGGTTCCCGCCCTGTGGAGAAAGGTAAGGAATTCCTTAGACGAGACTTTAGACTTGAAGGAATGAGATGCTACTACTGCCACACTTATCCAACATTGACCGACTGCGCAAATCGTAATTTCAGTACACATTCAGCTGGGACTATTTCGGAACAGGAATGCTTAAAATATTCAGTTTCTAATAGTGCTCTCTGACTATACGTCCTGTAAGAAAACCTCATTCTACTCATTCTCTCAACCCTAAAGCGGATTTGGGCCTATGAAAAAAATCATTTCACAGCTTGCGGGTCATCAAGTACGAGAAGAACTGTTGTTGGTGATATTGGCTGACTTTTCCACGACCTCAAGCGGAAGTCACTTTAACCTAATGTTAACGTCCTTTTCGTCATTCATGCTCTTACTTCTATTTACTTCTGCTTGTTATTTCTATTAATTTTGGCCTCTTTGTAGATCTCCTGGGAATCATCCACGCTCGGCTTCTGGTTCACAGAGTTCCTGGAGAGAAATAACCAGTTCTCCACCTGGATATTTAATGGTAGACCTAACGTGTTTTGGATGACAGGTTTCTTCAACCCTCAGGGATTCCTTACTGCCATGAGACAAGAGGTGACGCGTGCGCACAAGGGCTGGGCCCTGGACTCTGTGGTGCTGCATAATGATGTCATAAGGGCCATGAAAGAAGACATCAACTCGCCTCCATCGGTACGGTCCACTTTCAAATTGTCACGTTCTTTGACCATTTACTTTAGATGCGTTACTGAAGGAGGGGAGCTAATTGGTAGAACTACGTGAAATGGTGTTAATTTGTAGTGTTTTTGGTCATGTATTTTATTATTTTGGATTGTCTTTGCTTGTTTTGTGTGTTTTGGTTATTCTGTTTGTAGTTTACTTTAGGACTGCCTGATATGTTTTGGTATTGATTGTTTGAGTTGATATACAGCGAATTGCCCACCGTAAAGAGATTCACTGTAACGCGGTCTTTCCAAGCGTTATCCTTCATTATAAAGCTATCTAAATAAAAGTAATCAGAACATTCAGCTCTGAAATACCTTATTTGTCAACCGTCAATGTATTGGCCAGTTTATAGTTAACTTGTTACAGACGTTTCACAACTCTGTTTTCAGGAAGGCGTTTACATTTATGGCTTGTACCTTGATGGCGCTGGTTGGGATCGCCGTGGCTGTAAACTGATTGAACCTCAGCCCAAGGTTCTCTTTACTTTGTTACCGGTGGTACATGTCTATGCAGTCAACTCTACCGCGCCCAAAGATCCCCGGCTTTACCAATGTCCTGTGTACAAGAAACCACAGCGTACTGATCTGACTTACATCACCCCTCTGTGGCTCAAGACTGTGCAGAGTCCGGATCATTGGATACTAAGAGGGGTAGCTCTGCTATGTGACATCAAGTGATCTGGAATTTTTATTTTCATTCGTTTACTTCTCTCTCCTTTTTTATTTTCAATTCCCATGTTTTTATCTGTGACTTTGGGGTGAAATTCTCGTTGCTTGTCTCACTTTTTTCAAACAGATTACCTACCATCGCATTCGTTTCAAAATTTGGTGTAATTCTGAGACATATTTTTGACATTGTTCCACCGTTCTTTCCTGTCGATTTTTGAACTTTCGCTTTGACGTGAACACAGTATTTGAAGAAAAGAGACTTTGAGAAACAAATTAAAGTTCTACAAAAACCTTCTACAAAAAGAGTGATGCGTGAATGGACAGAAAACAGAGCGCTTTGAGCTGAGTGTCAGAATACCCCACGTGCGTTTGCATTGGTTTTTAGGTTTTTCTCTCTGTGATTGGTTGCTAAAACCGCAGTAATTCTTCAACCAATGAGAAGCAAAGCTGCTTGGCGCCGTTGACAAGGGTTTGATTATAATTCTGAATGTTTGTGGTGTTTTCTCAGCTCTAATTGGACAAAGTAATCCCTTTAATTTTGTTTTCACGACCTTCAATCGAAAAACACTCGCAACCACTCCAGTCCAGCAAATCTTTCTGACGCGCTCTTGGGCATGATGCAGAAGGGTAGTCACTGTCCAGTTATCTCAGTGACCGGAACTGAATTACGTCCAGTAGGTAAGTTTTACTGTGGACACAGGTCTTTCCCTACTGTTGTTGCGAGCAACAATACGGAAGTGGTTTTCTGAGGCAGAGCTGGTCATGGCCTTAGCATCCTAGGTTTTTCTTTCCCGTCAGTAGCCCATCAGAATTAGCGTTCCCCTTCCACTTTGGGCCTTTGCCAAGGCCCAGAAAAAGATGTGCCTATTTCCAGCTCGTGTTTCAAACCAATCAAAACAAAGTACCAAATAAAGTGACTTGACGTCATTGTTAATGAATGTGGGAATATCATGAAAATCACTTCGCGGGAAATGTAAATTCTAAACACATTAGGAATAGGTTTTTTGGCCCGTTTCTCGTAAGTGGCTAAAACGTTTCGACAACCATTTGTAATTACAAAGTGCAGAATTATTGCAATATTTCACCTCAGGAAACGTCGTCGTTTTTTAAGATAAGTAGGAAGTTACGATACCTAAATCGGGGCTTTATCCGTCAAGTCACCAGAACAGGTACCCGTGCCAGTTCCCTCCGAGATAAAAGAGGAAGAATGATGCCTAATTGGGGCAATATTGCCTCATGGGTATTTTCAAAAAGGCGGACATTTTGAGAACTTTATGTTTCAAAACACCATCGAATTTCATCGATCTCTGGGCTTCAGGCGTTGTTTCATGCAAAAATTGGAGAATACCGTGATGGCTGGAGCGAGGCAGAACTTGTTCAAGTGGAACCGACACACAAACACAAAGGGAGTAAGTGAAAATGGCGGCCAAATGCAAAACGTTCCGATCGATCAGCTGAGAATCGAAGTTTAGTCGACAGTTCTTCATTCCATGATTTTTTTTTTCTTTTGTCAATTTTTCTACAGCACAGTTCAAGAAGTGATGTGCAAAACTGGATTAAGGTATTTCTTTATTGACAAATTACAAAATAAACAGCTGTTTGTATATTTCACACGAAACGCTGCGAAACGTCATGATGCCTCACTGCTGACCATAAATTGTTTCGATTATATTAATGTACCTGGTGTTATACACAATAATCATTAGGGATTTAAGCAACGGCAACGCCACAAAACAATAGGGTTAATGGTTAAAAACAATAGCTCTTCACGCTCTGCACGGATTTTAGTGCATGTCCTTGCCATCGTCTGCAAGACAGCAACGTGAAATGACCAAATTTAAGGCTTTGACGACAACAGGAGCACACAACAGTGAATCCTTCGTCCTCCATCTTATCAATGCAGTCACAGAATAGTCTGCCCACACTGTACAACGAGTTGTTCCATTTCTTATCCGCACCCCCACCCCCAAGGATGGCAGGTTTTTACATTGGTTTTTACATTAGCATTGGACTTTTTCTTCAAAGAAGCTGACAAAATTTGGACCCTTCAGACAGTTTTTTCAAAGCTGCTGACAAAACATCAACCAGAGTAGTAAAATTTAATGGTTTGAACCTAGGAGCCTTGTCAAAACTTACCGAAGTGCGGTTACCCTTCAGATTTAATTTTTCAAAGGGTGTAGACAAAAAATTGATGGTTCAGATTTCAGCCATCCTTTGATGGCTGAGATGGAATAATCATGAACCCTGAAAGCAAAAATCTCTATATATTTTGGATCATTGTTAGTTGGCGTTGGCATTGCCTAAACTGCCTATTTTCACTTAAACAGAGAGTAGAACGAGCTTCAACTGATGCAGCTCGGGAGGTGTTTGGAAACAATTACCAGACCATTCTGGAACAAGTTCATGTTGATGACGATGCATTGGTGGAAGGTACCAACAGTTTTCTTTTAATTTCTTTTTTAACTCCGTGATGAAGTATTATTAAGCTCTGTAAATAGTAAAAATAAGGGGTTGTTGAAGGAAATCTGTGAAAGTTTCCAAGATTTTGTGTGACAAGTAACAGTAAGGAAGATATAACATAATTTTTGTTTATAAACAGTGGTATCAAATTTCTTTTGGTATTCAAACTTGGCAACCCCCGAAACAAAATAACTCTGTTTCAGAAGCCAATAAGGCTCTGGTTGGCACATTAATATCAGTGCAGTTTAGGTGACATAAAGGATGTCTCTGCTTTACTTATTTTATCGCTAGTGATTTTCAACGTGTTATTCCCCAGCTGGTTAATTGACTCCCTGAAACCTTATATTAACTCCCTACACAGCCACTTTTTGGATATGACAGAACATTGAGGCTAAACTTTGTCGTTCCTCAGCGCAAGATCTTTTAGATTCCTGGCTGCATGAAAAGAACAATGATGATTTCAATTTAGAAGGCACATGCTGAGCCACGTTTAGTGGCACTGCCGCTGACGTTGCCGTCCTAGATCTTTAAGTCCCTATTAGCTGACAATTGAAAACGACAAATCTCCAAGCCGTTTGGTTGTACATAAGAAAACATTCGTCAGGAGCCAAAGATTTGAGGCCAGCTTACGACACAAAGATCGCCTTTTCTTTGCGTTTATGGACCGTATCACAGATTCTAAAGCGTTCTTTGAACTACCGTGTATAGGGCGTGTCTTGGAACACAGTGAGATACATGTTGGGTGAGGTACAATATGGAGGCCGAGTCACAGATGATTATGACAAGAGGCTTTTGAACACCTTTGCAAAGGTAATCTTGCGGCGCTTCTGTTGGCTTAAATCTATTGCACCGTTATTATCAATTCTCATTGACATATGAATTTAGAGGAAGTGTGATCATCGCAGTTAATGACTCAAGCAACATAAGCAGTTGCAGAGAAGTCTGAAAAAAAATATCCAGGCTTGAACTGGACTTTTTTTTACCAGGAGTCGCCGCAATTGCTTATGTCATTAACTGCGATGATCACATTTGAATTCATTACATATATTCGCAATTAAAATAAGAAAATTTCGTATGTTTCTCCATCTCATTGACATACTAATACAGTTAATCAGCTTGTTTCTCCAAGACAATAGTTTCTGCGTAAGGTAGCAAAGTGGCCTCTTAATTGCGCATGCTCCACAGTTACGCGCATGAATCGATTTTTGGACGAAAACTCTCTTGTTTGTGAGTTTTCCAGAATGATCAGGAGTAGCGTGGAGACGAGATTGGACACAGAATCTTTTGCGATTATCAGAAATAAGCTGTGGTTGGCCAGAGCTTGATATTTTGGGCCACTTACTTGGCTTTCAGTCACTGGTTATAGATACCGTTTGAGACTGATTGTAATAAGTAATAAGACTATGCCTTCACGAACTTAATTTTGCTTAAATATCACTTCGAGATCCACAGTCAACCGGAAAAAGGAAAATAGTGACTGACAAAAACACTTGTTTGTTTAGGTGTGGTTCGGAGAGCACATGTTCAGCGATGACTTCTGTTTCTACACTGGTTATAAGATCCCCAAGTGTAGAAGTTTGGAGCAGTTCTTTGAAGCCATCCAAGCTCTACCTTCCGTTGACACGCCTCAGGTGTTTGGCTTGCATCCTAACGCTGACATTACGTAAGTCTCTTGAAACAAAAAGTCGTTTTAAAATGTAGGAAGAGATTAATTGATCCCAAACGGGCTCTACCGTGCTGAAACTCTATTGACATTTGAATTCACCTTCGCCGATTCGTATACGTCTTTGCTCATTAATTGTTTATAATTGAACTGAAGTTAAAGTCAAGTCAAATGGCAAAAACAGAGGATGACCCTGTATTACTGATGGGCACTTTTTGAGAGTCTCGATTGCTGGTGACGATTAATTGTGCTGAATCAATGAAGGCAAAATATACCTCTAACCAAATATGCAATGTATATGAAACCGCTCTCATGTACAAATAAATCACGCAAACTGCAGCACTTGTTTCCTTAGCTTGTCCCGTTGTGAGGAAACTAGGTCGCCTCAATGCCGTTCACCGCCGGGACGAGCCGGAAGCGCTTTAAAGTTAGTGTCTGTGAGTCATGGGCCAGGAACTTGACAAGCAAGGAAAAAGGCATGAAAGTCTCAATATTATAGAGAATTAACTTGTATTCTACCAAAAAGTATTTGTGTAAACTATTCAACCAATGTAAACAGCTTGACTGGGCGAGAGTCAGGCAAACCCTCACCAAAAAACAAACAAAGGAAAGGGGAAAAAAAAATCTTACGACTGTCGAAGTCTTCAGGTTTGGAGAAAGATATGTAAGGTGCAATGGATGCCGATCTTTTTTACTTTCATTTCAATCTGCTATCGCATACACCTTAAGCAAACCGAAAAACGAAAAATAAGCAAAATAGTCAGACTATGGTTAAAATGCAAAATTAGATCGATTGCCTTCTAATAAGTCTTTAAATGTAACTTTGTAAGAACATCGCGATGTCCAACCTCCCTTGTTTCTGCAGATAATGCATCTGGGCAAGTAGCACTTAGGCCCAGGAGAAAAATTACACCAGAGAGGTTTTGTATATCGTCATTTTGTATCCGTTGTATGATTGTTGAACCATGAAAAGGGGGCGCGTTCAGTTTGTACACGTCTTCCGCATCCTGCTTCTCTTTCTCCAATATTACGACCTTCGAGTCAAGGAACGAAGGTAAAACACGATTGCGCTTTCGCGGCCTTTGGTCTTGCCAAACATTACTTTTAAACCATCTCGAAAGCCTTGCATCCGCAGTGAATATATTATTGGATTAACTAACGAGTTGGCCAAGAAAAACAACACCACAGTCGCTCTGAAGTGGAAGCACTCAGTGAACGAAAAATTTACATTTAGCCCGAGATCGACAACCCTCAAGGTCAGGTAAGTTATTACTGGTAACAGGGTCACTAAAGATGCTACCGTGACAATCAACAGTGTGATGGTAAGGTTCCGTTCTCTTCTAAACCCACTGTCGTTCACTGGAATTGGATGATCTCTATACCGCACTCTCAAGAAAATAGAAATGTAAGATATACAAACAATAAGAAGAGAGATGTAATAATATGGCAAATATAGAGTCGAGTTGATTAATAATTCACCATTCATAGTCTCATACACCTCGGAAAACACCATTTGCGCGATTTCCCTAATTAAAGCCGTTAACCATATGGCGGCGATAATTAAGACATAAACCCTTCTTCTCATCGTGAGATGTTGCAAAGGACGAAAAGAAGCATACATTCGCTCTAAAGAAATAGCAGCGAGATTAGCGAGGGAGGCCATGGAAAACAAATGCAGGAGAACAAATTTCACATGATTTAACAAAGTATCGCTTCTATCGTACTTCCACACATCGCAGAACTGCCCGAGTCGTTCAATCTGAAGGGGACCTGAAATCGCACCAGCTAAGAGATCAACTATCGCCAAATTCCTGATGGGCAGGAATGTGCCTTGGCGCTTAAGCTCCCGCCGTGTTGCAAATATAATAACAGAGAAAGTATTCAGGATGACTATGGCCACACATTCTATGCTCACGACAGCAATCCATGGAACGCACTGTGATGCAGGTAAACGGGTGCTGTTGTTTGTAATGTCGGTGCTGTTGTTGATACCGGCAACCATGACAGTCTTAGATGATATTTGTTATTGAACAATTCACCGTCCTAGAATTGAACAGAAACGATCATGTGTCAAGAAAATAGGTACGCAATGCTCCTGCAAAGGTTAGGAACTGGTTGTGTACCTCTTGTTAGCTCTATAATAGAGCCTATCTCGATTGGGGAAAGAAAGGGGTAATGTAATGTGCTGCGGTGATATATAAGAAGTGAAGCGGCTCGTCAAGTACATCTTATGGTAAACACTTGAATTTATCTTGTCATTTAAAAACTATTATAAACAGGAACATGTTTTAACTAATGGAGTTTTGTACCAGGGTAATATACACTGTGTTATTCAACGAAAATTGTTCGGAGCAATGTGCATACAGATTCGTGCATGTTTAGTTTAATGAATTCGCCACCGAAGTTATAACAATAATTCAATATATCAAAGTAAAATACAAACTGTGACGGGGGAAAGAAACAGAACTTATGTCCCAATTGCGATCTGACCCCCTACAGCTACAATCAAATAAAAATACAATTAAATAAAAATGCATTCATAACTGCGAGGATCGTAGCTTCACTTGATTTCATATCCGCAGTTCAATATATGATTCATTCATATATCATTTCATTCATTCATCACGGGAACATTTGAACCCCCAAATGACCAGCTCCCACCATCAGTGGCTTCATAGCTCAGTTGGTTAGAGCGTCGAATTGGCATCGCGAGGTCACAGGTTCAAACCCCGTTAAAGACCTGAATTTTTTCAGGCTTCTCTACGCGATCGCTAAAATTGCGTTCATAATTGCGAGGATCGTAGTTTCACTTTATTTCACATCCGCAGTTCAACATATGATTCATTTCGTTAACAACAGCAACAACAATAATAATAATAATACTTATATAGCGCCGATATCTATATTCGGTATTTTCAAGTATTTTCTATACTTGGGCACCTAATTAAGAAAAAAAATAATGATCAATAACAACAAGTTCATCAGCGATCCTGGTACATTTCATGATCTAAGTTTTAAATTTAGCAAAGAGGTAACATCTTATGGACGATTCTCTGGTCCCAGACGGTGGGATAATACTCTGGATCCGTTGTATTTGTAGGAAAAATAAAATGAAAGAATTTCATTTCAATTTACAAATATAAATGTCGTTACTAAGAAAGATGAATGAACAGAACAGATGACGAATGTATTTACTGCGGGGGAGAAGACTCTTTTCGTACTATGTAATTAGGAATACTGAAGTCAAAACTGTTGTCTTTCTTATCTTGTAGTCATTTCTTAAAAATAGAATTTCCTCTCTTGTGGTTATCAATCTTTCCCCGAAAATTCATTAAATACTATGACAATTGTTAAAACATTTGTCCTTAAAAGATAAATTGATTATAAAGATTGATCTTATATCGAAGGCCGGCAAATTTTTTTAAGACCCTCTCTTTAGGGGCGAGCCATTTGACTTT
>BLFK01000292.1:1805093-1812593 GCA_014634185.1 Astreopora myriophthalma
GAGGGGTCGAGACGAGAGGGGTTAGACCTCTTCCCCAGGCTCTTTCGCCTTTCGGCTCCTTTGGCTCCGTTCTCGACCGCCAGCGTTCTTGTTGTGCTCGATATCCCGGGTGTTTGTTCTGTTCAGTGTAGCGATGGACCCACTGAACACGACAAAAGAAAGACTCCTTCGAGTTGCGGGTGAACTCCTTTCCCTAGCTGATCAGAGTCCGTAAACGCATCTTATTTCTTGTATCATTACGTTTTTAAAGAAATAGAAGGCCACATAAAAAAATATATTGAGAATTTTAGCCACCTTCAGTCTGTTGGAAGTCTCTCCCTGAGCAAGTAAACAAGACAGCTGAAAATCTTTTATCGTAAAAGTCCTTTAAGCACGGAAGCAAGCGCTAAATTTGGAAAATCACTCGGTGCTTTAAGCCACTACGCGAAAAAGCGAAAAAACGTCTCGATGACAAACTTCCATGTAAACAGTATTGATCGGGAGCTCTTTTCAGAGCTCACTGAGTCCCCGATCCTTCCGTTTCTTATTCGTGTGGTCCCTCCTTGCAAACAGGGCCATGATCCCAATTTTTCACTCCAAATTAACGGGAAAGCGCTTTGGCTTTGGAGGAAGGCTGGAGGAAAGTCAAAGACCTCTTTCGACGTGCTTCAGCTATGTTTGCGGAAGCTAGGCTACGAGCTAAAAGACTCTGCTACCGAACGTGTTGGTGGGCAGATCGCAACAAGAGTGCGTCACTTTTTGAAGCAGCTCGAGATCGCAAACGGAAGGAAGAGGCAAAAAATGAAAGCAGAAACTTGATTTTTGAAGAGCAATGAGAGCTGTTTAAAATTGTTGAGAGCCACTATGAAGTCCAGCGGCAGAAAAAAATGATGGTGAAATGTTGCTAAAAATCAAACCCAGAAAGTCACTAGGAACTCCAGTTATACTATTTTTTGAGCGGGGACGAAAAGAAAACAATCTGTGCTATTTTCCTCGAGAGGATGCATGGTGCAACGTGCCAAGCGCAATACCAGCTCATACCAGCTCCAATCAAGCGATCAGTAACAAAAGTGTGTCTCGAACACCGCTCAGTATATTGTATTTGCTGTATTTTCCTTGGGTTTTGATCTCACAAAGTGTTGAACAACCAGCGGAAAAAATAGATTCACAAAAGAAAAAGACCATTGTAAGCTTAATGAATGCAAACCAGGCTACTTGGTAATTTCTGATAAGAAAATGGTTTGGTAATTTCTGGTTACATACTAAGTTCCGTTGAAAATGAATCTACATTTAGGACACAAGTCTACAAATATTCAGCCCCTCGTTAAGAATAAACTGTACCTTGTAAGACGTAAGGTTTTTCGAACTTAAGTTGTATCACAGCTCCGTTCTCACACCGGGACCTGAACTGATAAAGATCCACTAGGTGAAACACTCAAGTGGAACTTCGTTAAAAACAATCTCTTTTGTCCCACGAGACGAGGATTTAGGCATGAGTGCTTTTCATAATGATCCGGTAATTTGTAACGAAATAAGCACGAAGCGGAGACATTGGCATAGAAATTAAAGGTCTCTGATTGCTTGGAAGTTGTAGAAAAAAGTCATTTCGGGTAAAACGTGCTCCTCCCTCTTATTTTGCTAATTCATTTTCTGTTAAAGACTACGATACTGCTTTTATTCCCTTATGAATTCGCTTTTGAATTGATAACGTAACTGATTACGACCTTGGTATTGAGACTCACTCGCTAATGGAGTTGTTATGCGTCAGTTCTATTGTGAGGCATCCCTACTTGAAAAGGGTCAACGACCATTAGATTCATTCTCAGTTATGACACAAGAGGCTTTCAATGGTGTCTTGAAGTGAAGTGAAAATTCGTGCAAAACAAACCTCTCGAGCGTTCTTGTATGCCATTAAACGTGAATTTATGCATCGATGCAGGGACAGGAAAGTAAAAATAAAACGGTATGATTTTTGGAAGATATAATTCAGAAACCTAAACTGATAGCTCATAGTTCATGCTCAATAGTAGTTCTTAATTTTCCGTCTTATTTTGATTATCTAGGATGGAGTAGCGATGGGCTACTGGACGATCACAGGTTGTAACAAATATTTGCTGAGTAGTTTCACATGGACCTCATGGAAATAACTTAAAACACTATTAAAATCTGATATGAAGCTCTCTTGAAAAATAATTTGCGCTAACAAGTCAGTAGCATGTCGAAGAAACTGTTCTCAAGCATTTGAGCTGGATCCTATGAACAGACAGTTATGCAAACCAAACGAGTTTCAAACAATTTTCTGCTAGTGTTTGTTTGATTACTTTGTCTTCCAGCAACTGTTTTATTTAACAAATTAGATGTAGGTTGAAAATACTGACTTCAGATCGGTGGAAGATTTTGGGCGCGTTTTTCTAAGACTATCTTATCCTGATGAGTAATAATTGAATACGCGGGATAAATGGGAATACCCTAGGCCTTGGATTATTCTTGCAGTCTGATTTTGCAAGAATTTACTTGACAGTTCTTGTCACTTCATTTTTTCTCCGAGACATATTGTTTTATTTGATTGGAAGAATGACAAAAATCAAACGAGCATATTTGGAAAGAGGGATGGTAAATAAACGATTGAAGAGTTTCGGATCTCTAAAAGTGCAGAATAAAGAAATATATCTTCTCTTTTTTAAAACACTGACATTAAAATAGTCCGAAATAGTCTGAATGATGGACTTTGCATGGGCTTGCACAGAGCAGATGAACCGTGTAATGATATTTGGGATATGATCACGCAAACTGTTTGAAGGCTGAGTTGTTTGCTTGTTTTGGTTAATTACACCACCAAAGGATGTCTGAATATGAAGTGTTCCTTTTGTGAGGAGGGTTTAAGGGTATTTAATTTCTCAGATCTATAAGAATCCTGCGTGATACCTAGAGGCTGATCATTGAAACCTCTTCAGAAGAATTTTTTTCGTCAGGTCATTAGGCCGAGGATTTAGGCGTGAGTGCTTTTCATAATGGTCCTGTAATTTTTAATGAAATAAACAAAATTTCGCAAATAAACCTGACGATTTGGACTGAAAATCAAATTAATCGAGTTTTGTCTTCTCTGCACCTGGCATTATGAAAATCAGCCTCAAGTGCGCCAGTAACTATGGTAGAAAACCATGATATCCCTGCCACTTGATCATCATTGATCCGCTCAGCGTCAAAGACTCCAACGACTTCAGGCTTACGGTCACACGTTTGGGATCGGGAAGCACGGTGGGCGAGGACGTTTCTCCATTTTTCAGCAGCAACTTGATCAAAATGTTGCTTACTGTTGCTTAAGGAAACTGCGACTTTTATAACAAACACGATATTACAAAGGCATGCCGCAGGATCGAAATGCACCAATCGCCGTCACTGCTTCAAACGGACGGTCTCAGTAAAACTTTGCCGCCGTTTCGCAAAACTGCCCTAAAGTGGCTAACAACAAGATCATAAAGACCATTACAAGGGAAAGAAGAGAACAATTCATTTTCCAAACTGTAAACAATAAAGTAAATTTAAGAGTCGAATCAAGCCAGACACAAAATGGCTACAATTTGTGCACGCTCTAATGCATCAGTCAATTGAAACCCCGGCCCCCCGACCCCCGGGACATAGCAGGGATTTAACGCTTCCATAGCCGGGATTTAACGCACTTTTAACGGCGCGTTGGCCCCGGTGGGCGGTGAATTTAACAAAATGCCATTGAAACCGGGACCGTGGGGCGGTGATTTAACAGCACGCGATCACCTAAAGCGGGGGCGACAGCGGGGACTTACTGATGGAGGACTAAACAGCAAAGCCTTCAATCTGTTGAAACAATCTAATACGGTAAATCTGTCATCTCAGGACTGAAATGAGTGAAATTCACCTCTGTTTTCATATGTGTGTAGATAAAGATCATAGTAACCAAGGTAGTAACCACCTATTCTCTGCAAACTATAGGTTATTGCATGGAGGTAGCTTTGGTGTCAAGTCGGCTTTCGTTCAGAACAACACCAATTGATAGACATTTTGTTAGGGAAAGTTGCCTACCCACTTTGTTTTAATAGGTTTTAACAGATTTAATCGTAATGGAAATATTTTTGAAGGGGCCTATTTTTGAAGGAGTTTATTTTAACAGATTGAATCGTAATGATAATTTTGAAGGAGTGTATTCACATTTAGAGGGAAAGTTGCCTACCCACTTTGTTAAAGTTGTAACAGAATCATAATGAGAATATTTTTGATGGAGAAGGTACAGTGGAACCTCTCCTTACGGACACCTCTCTAATACGGACATTCCCCTTTGTCCCGAACAAATTCTCACCCGTTTTCTAAAAAAAAACCTCTATAATACGGACGCTCTCTAATAAGGTCAACGGACACTAAATCTCGGCTCCAGAGAGCGAAGTCGTATAAACGTAACCTCTTTATTACGGATGGTGATCCGGTGTTGACGTATAGTTGACATATAGTGCGCACGAGTTTGTGATTACGCAAGCATGAACGTTTTATTCACTGATCTTCAACTGGAGTTTTGAAAATTGTACTTTTATTAGTACCTTTTTAGGTGAAGCATGTCGTTATACGTAGTTCCTTTGGTTTCAAATAACTGATTGGTATAAAGTATGTACTTTACGGACAGCTGGATTCTCTGTTAGGTCTAAACATTCTTTATTCTCAATTGACTAAACTGCATTTTTAACACCGGAATAAACTCAACTAAAGGAAAACAAATCGAAACGAAATGTGGACGTTCTACATCTCCATAGCGATTTTACATGTTGCTGTTCTTTCACAACAACCTTTTTGAACAGATGCTTATGGGAATATAACAGCTAAAATAGAAACAGTTGTAACCAACCAATGTCCGGGAGAGTCTCTGAAGGCACCAAACATTTTCTAACTTTTAACACTACCTCATTAGGAGCTATTGCTCTTTTTGAATAAATTGTTAGTTCTTTTGTCCATCCCCTGTCCAACGAGACACATTAATGTCATTGTATACGCGAAATTATTGTCCTCATTTGTTCGCGCGGAATTCAAACAATAAAACGAAACATGTCCGAAAAAGCGACAGCGTTTTAAAGTTTTACCGGAAAATGCGTGGTTCCTTTTGCTGTTTTGTCATGCTTAGCAAATGCGCATGCGCCAACTCCGTGTATTACAAATTAGTACCACAAAATATCTTTACCATATGGAAGACATGACAACTGTAGTCGCAAATATATATCGCTCCAAATCATAGTATAAAGCAGAAGGAGTTGAGCTGCGAGTACGTAAGGGATCTGTCACGTATGGTCTAGGGGCCGACATTTCTCTCCCTCACTGCCTATCGGGGATAGGTATCCGAAAGTAGCAAGTATAAGCGATCCGCGGGCCGAAATCTCGGGGAGACTCGTCATGGTACACCGCTCAGGCTTAAATGTCCAGAGGTACCGCTACCGCTTCTGCATGTTTTTCTTTAGGTATTTAGTATGCGCATGCGCAACTGCCCTTGTGTACCAATATGCCACGTGGGAGGAAATTAATATGTGCCTTCAAATCAAGATTACTTCCAGTCCGTGATAGATCTATTGTTGAAAAGAAGAAAGAACAGAAGAATAAGTCGTAATTAAGGTCTCTCCGTTGGGAGGACCACAAGTAGTTAATATTCCAGTTAGCAGTGATAGTTTTTGACAACATAACAAGTTCGCATTTTGTTTCTGTTCGTTCGTTCGTGGTATCATTGTGTAACCCCGTTAGTTGGTTGATGACAAAGAATTGGCTATCGCAGTTCTTTGTTTACTTGTGAAGAGCTACGATTTGAACCAATTAACAGCCATGACCGCTGCAAGTTTAGACAATAAAAGATTGTGATGTGCGGCGTCGAACGCTTTCGCCGGGCGCTTTCGACAAGAGCTGAAATCTAGTCGCGGAGTTAAAACTCCAATCCCAAAGAAAAAGTGCGCAGATCTTCCTCGTCAGCATGTTCGTTTGTTGCCATGTTTAGTTTAACTTTTTGCGAATTCTCCCGAGTTTTATATAAATACAAATTGATATTTTCACAATGTTGACGTCATGAAAATCAGAAAAACCCGCGCGCTTCATGAGACCCATTCGCGTTGTCCCGCATGCATGCACTGTGTGTTGGAAAATTTGTGCTACGATTCGACGAAGAGATCTCTTGCTTTACCAGTAGCTGTTAATGACAACAGGTTTTCCAAACTGTGAAATTACATAAAACACCAAAAACATTGAAAACGCGTGTGAGATTGTCAGTTAGAGCGATTACCTCAATGGTTTCTTTCGGTTTACTTTGTTTTTAGTTATCAGAGCAACACTGCTAAAGACGTGCTGGACACTATCATGAGCATTCAAGCCAAGGACTCAGGGGGAGGGTCAGGGGAAACACGTGAGAGTGTGGTGACCAGACAGGCAGATGATATGTTGGAGAAACTTCCAAATGACTACGTACCACATGAAGTACGCGCGATTTTGTCTGCGCTTCAGAGTTGTTTTATCGCAAATTAATTGTTGGACTTTCGAGTTTTCTTTTAGTTAAGAAAAGCTGATTAATTGTCTTACTGAGTGACTGACTCGCTGATTGTCTGACTCGCCGACTCGATGAGTAGCTGACTGCATGAATGACCAAGTGACAGAGTGACTGACTGAGATTGGACACAGAATCTTTTGTGATTATCAGAAATAAGCTGTCGTTGGCCAGAGCTTGATATTTTGGGTCACTTACTGGCTTTCAATCACTGGTTATAGATACCATTTTAGTTACACTGATTGTAATAAGTTCCTTGAAAAAAACTATGCCTCAGGAACTGAATTTTCCTTAAATATCCCTTCGAGATCCACAGTCAACCGACGTTCCTGTCAAAGAGGAAATAGTTACTGACAAAAACACTTGTTTGTTTAGGTGTGGTTCGGAGAGCACATGTTCAGCGATGACTTCTGTTTCTACACTGGTTATAAGATACCCAAGTGTAGAAGTCTGGAGCAGTTCTTTGAAGCCATCCAAGCTCTACCTTCCGTTGACACGCCTCAGGTGTTTGGCTTGCATCCTAACGCTGACATTACGTAAGTCTCTTGAAACAAAAAGTCGTTTAAAACTGTTTAAAGCTGCCTGTTTTTATTTGCCAAAGTATTTCGCTGGGTGGCATGAGTTATAACAGACAGCCTAGTCCCCCCCCCAAATGAGATTTACAGGAGAGGTAGGCAACATATTGACCATATCGATTGTCACTTCTATTATTGACACTGTTTCCCTGGATGGAAACAAAGCCCCTGGAAAATGAAAGATTATTTTTCTACCCGGAAAGTCACGGACAGGTTCGAAAGCCGTTAGGAACGCTCTCGTTTTCTCCCGAGCATGCCCGCGTTATTACTGGTAAATTCATCATTTCACGGACCGTTTGCTTCTCAGTATCTTAAATTTCCTTGAGTGAAATTTTTTGAAACCTTTCTAGCACGCTGGAAACGTTGTCCGGACATTTTGAAGACAAAAAGACATGGGTCATTCAGATG
>BLFK01000292.1:1820093-1857593 GCA_014634185.1 Astreopora myriophthalma
GCCGTACTACTGAGCCTATTACATATTTAACAGTCTTTTTAGTAATATACACTGAAAATGTCAAAAATTGGCTGTTTTGCTACTCAAACTAACTCAAATTAGCATTCTCGCAGCGATCGACCAAGTGAGCGGAAGTCGAGGGATCATTTCAATCATTTTGTAAGACGCCGCTGACATATCGATGACTCATCTGGTTTAGGTCGATGTTATCTAGTGCCTTCCGTCATTAAATCGCGTCAAGTGATCGCACACGTTATGCTCACGTGCGCCCTTGCGAAGAAAAAAACTGGTTTGCAAACTAGTTTTTCCAGTTTTATTGTAATTTATTCGTCTCTGAATGAGGTCGGAATGGATGGGATTATTATACAGAGAAAAACGCCTTGAATCGACGTGACAAAGACTTAAAAAACATGTTATGCATTTAACTTAAGAACTCTAACAGTTAAAAGAACGTATATTTGATCCCAGGCGGGAAAATTACATTGGATTGACTGTCGACTGTAAGCAACTACAGAATACAGAATAATTGAATAGAATAATTGCATTGTGACAAAATAATATCTTATCTGCAGTAATTTTGTCGATCTGTTTCGCTGTTTTAGTACACGAAAGGGAAAATTACATTGGATTGACTGTAGCTAAGGCTGCCGATTACGCAATCGACGATCGATCGATGGATTGCATTTCAAAATAGCATGGTTTCGATCAAGTTGAGCTTTTATTTTCTCTCTAGAATTGTATTGTGTCAAAGAACTATCTTGTCTGCAATGGTTTTGTCGTTTTCTTCTTCGGGGGCTAATTGTCCTGAAATTGGGGGCGAATTGTCTGACATTCTAATCTCTTCTTGAGTATCCATCTGATACATGGACTGCTCCAGTTTGTCAGTTCTTTCGCCCATCGACGATACCAAGCTGGCTCCAGTTGTTCGAAAGGTGGATAACGCTATCCACCGGATAAGCTCTAGCAAATCCAATTGACTTATCCAGTGGATACCACTATCCACCCTTCGAACAACTGGGGCCTGTTGGTTATCTGTGTCATCTCAGTTTGTTTTTGTCCCAACCGCATCAGCCGACTTCTTTGTGTCGTATTTAGCTGAAACGAAGGTTTGCAGACGCTATTATGCCCAACTCGAGCCTGAAGAGCTTTGATGGTCGACATCAAATGATGATCCCTATGACATTCGTTTGAAGAAGTTTAACCTTATGTCATTGGACAAGAGAAGATCAGTGACCCTCCTATATAAAGTACTTAATGGTAACATCAGCATTGACATCAGTGAAATTATAGATTTCCATTCAGAAGCTCACCGTTTTCCACTTAGGTCTAAGGATTTTTTAACCATAAAGAAGAAATTTGCCAGAACTACTGTCTTGAAGTTTAGTTTTTTCCATCGTATAACTGACATGTGGAATCAACTACCTCTAGATATTCGCTGCTCTGATAATGTAAATATTTCTAAGTCTAGAGTTAAGAAATTTCCTAGTGATTATATATATATTTTTTCTTAATGTATTTTTAGAATTTATTATTTCTTGTGTATCAATATTAGTTTATAGGTGATCTGTTTATATATGGGGTCTAGGGCTCCTTTACGGGTTATCCTTTGCCACTAGATTTAATAGTTGCGGTTCCACTAGCCGTTTTGCCCCCGGGAAATTGTACTTTACCCAAGGGAAGTGCGTGTTTTGTGTGTGACCGTTATTCCCACAGTGAAACTGCCCACGGGAAATCACTATGGATACATCAAAGAGAACAAAAGAATTACCCATGACGTGGTATGGTTTATCTATCGTTTATCTAACCACAAAGCTGTTCCGCCAATCGCGAAGCAGCAAATGTCAATAACAGGAAACCGCAAAGGTGCAAGTATGGCCGGTAGCCAAACGCCACTCGCTTGTTAACCGGAATAGCATCACGCATCTAATACTTTAGGCAGTTGTAGGTTTTGCTTTTATTGATTTTTTACTATTTTTTTATTTCTTTTTTTATTTTTTAATTTACTATTTAATTGATTTTATATTTATATCAGCATTATTGTAAAGCGCCGCTGGATCTTTGAGAAGCGTTGCGCTATATAAGCTATGTATTATTATTCAACTGACGAAATGATCCTCACACTTGCTGGGCAATTTAAGCAATTCTCTCATATGCACTTGAAAAATTCAAGTGACTCCAAAGGGATTCGAACCCACGACCTCTGCGATGCCGGTGCAGTGCTCTTACCAACTGAGCTATGAAGCCACACAGTTGAGAGCAGGTCAATTTGTTGGGCTCATGCGGCATCGCAGAGGTCGTGGGTTCGAATCCCGTTGGAGTCACTTGAATTTTTCAAGTGCATATGAGACAATTGCTTAAATTGTCCAGCAAGTGTGAGGATCATTTCGTCAGTTGATTTCTAGCCCGCACTTCATAATCATTTCTTTCATTATTATTATTACTTTGCCGCTGCATTACCAGCCCTACACGCTGGCAGATGAACTCAAAAGGAGCTCGAGAAACTCGAAAGATTTCTTTCCACCAGAAATCGAGGGCTCGGTTGTTCAAAAGTTGCTGGAACCAATTCTGCGGACGAGGAAATACCCAAGCACGTCTCAGCTGGCAACCAACTAACATACGGCGAGCTCTATGAGGAAAGTAGAGTAGCTGGAGCGAATGAAGAAAACGTAATCGCAAGCGCCTTCTGTGCATTCTTCTCAAAACAAAATGCTGGATTGCTAGGTCAATTTGCGATCGTTTTATGAGAAGCACAGGAATGACTGCAATCAATCCGTGCATTTCGCCCGGGGCATTTCGCGATTGTGGATATCCATGATGAATTAATTTTCCCACCAAATGCTTCTGGGTGAAAAGTTCACCTCCGGTAGTTATTTGTAATGTCACCGATATATCTAACCTGACCAGAAACCCAAGCTGATCCCAACCCAAGCCAGTTACCCACGGTGACACCTCGGGTAGAAGGTGTGTGTAACCACGACTATTTGTAGTAAATAAATCAGCGATTCAATTTCGTTCTTGATTTCCCGCCTGATACTCGGCAAAAATTCGTTCTTCCTCATATTGCGTGGTTCTGTAACATTTAAATAGTTTCCTTCATCCATATCAAAAGCACATTAATCAAGAAATGGTTACCGCGAGCAAATAGGACAAATATATTCAAAGCAAGGCAACAACTTCAACCAGGCAAGACGGCACGACGAATCATTCGCAATTTTCGAAAGTGCAAAGAAACAATTTCAACTCTGCAGCGCTCGTTTTTGCAAGCCATGTACTGTGATTTTATTCTCCCTTCGCTATTTTACGACGTGGCAAAATACCTTCAAGGAATTGCAAAATGATGGCAAGGCGGTATTAATGGCTGGCTATTCATTCGTCCGGGCTCGAAGAATGGAGGCACTAAAGTGTTTGATGCCGGTGCAAGTCCTTGTAAAGGAGTACTACTAAGTATCAGATCTTGTGGTCGGGTTACCATTTCTATTCAGCTTACCTTTCCGCAGACTTTAGCTTTCGTCCTAATGACTTCTTTGAGTAGATTCTTTGAAGACCTGGTGAGAGCTACTTGCTAATAGACCGAGTAGGCTTACTCGCTGCGAACAGTGCGCTTTTGTGCTGAGGAGGGTGTGGTGGTGACAATGGAAAAAAAATCTAGGCACGCAACGCGTGAAAGTACATTTTCGGTCGGTTGCCGATGGTGACATATCAGCACAGCGTCTCGAACGGATACTTCGACTGCATAGCGTTCGCTGAGAGAGTTTCGACCGGTTAAATTCAGTTCTTGTGAATGTTCATCAAGTGAGTCACTGCTTCTGTCTAAACTTATGAGAACTTTCAAGGAAATTCACCGAAGATAACGCGAGAAAATTGTTTTTTTTTTCACAATGTTGACGTCATAAAAATCAGAAAAACACGCGCGCTTCCTGAGACCCATGTCCCGCATGCATGCACTGTGTGTTCGAAAATTAAAACTTGTGCTACGATTCGACGAAGAGATCTCTTGCTTTACCAGTAGCTGTTAATGACAACAGGTTTTCTAAACTGTGAAATTACGTAAAACACCAAAAACATTGAAAACGCGTGTGAGATTGTCAGTTAGAGCAATTGCCTTAATGGTTCCTTTCCGTTTACTTTGTTTTTAGTTACCAGAGCAACACTGCTAAAGACGTGCTGGACACTATCATGAGCATTCAACCCAAGGACTCAGGGGGAGGGTCAGGGGAAACACGTGAGAGTGTGGTGACCAGGCAGGCAGATGATATGTTGGAGAAACTTCCAAATGACTACGTACCACATGAAGTAGGGGCGATTTTGTCTGCGCTTCAGAGTTGTTTTATCGCAAATTAATTATTGGACTTTCGAGTTTTCTTTTAGTTAATTTTTGATTAATTGACTTACTGAGTGACTGACTCGCTGATTGCCTGACTCGCCGACTCGATAAGTAGCTGACTGGCTGACTGAATGACCAAGTGACAGAGTGACTTTATGATCCACCGACCGACCGACCCACCGACCCACTAGCTATCAGATTGACTGACATATTAACTGATTGGTTGATGAAATGATTGACCTACTCAGATGACAGTATACGTATACGATGAATGGCGAACATTTTAAACCTTTTTGTTTTCAGGTGAGAGCAAGACTCCAGAAGATGGGAGCTCTAGCTTCTATGAACATCTTTCTGAGACAGGAGATTGATCGTATGCAGCGTGTGATCTCCTTAGTACGACAGACCCTTACTGATCTCAAGCTGGCCATAGAGGGAACTATCATTATGAGTGAGGTGCGTCTCCCATGGGCTAACCTTGGGGTAAATTCCCTTGGTGGTGGAATGATGAGAGAACTTCCCCTCAGGGGCTTCCTCCTAGACTAGCCATGGTCGCGTTCCTGGCTACACATTTGGGTTGTTTAAGAAACAAATCTTGATAATAGTTTTCTTTCTTTTACGAATTTACAGAACCTAAGGGATGCACTAGACAACATGTACGACGCTAGGGTTCCCGCCCTGTGGAGAAAGGTAAGGAATGCCTTAGACGAGACTTTAGACTTGAAGGAACGAGATGCTACTACTGCTACACTTATCCAACATTGACCGACTGCCCAAATCGTAATTTCAGTACACATTCTGCTGGGACTATTTCGGAACAGGAATGCTTAAAATATTCAGTTGCTAATAGGGGGCTCTGACTACACGTCCTGCAAGAAAACCTCATTCTACTCATACTCTCAACCCTAAAGCGGATTTAAGCCTATGAAAAAAATCATGTCACAGCTTGCAGGTCATCAAGTACGAGAAGAACTGTTGTTGGTGATATTGGCTGACTTTTCCACGCCCTCAAGCGGAAGTCACTTGACCCCAATGTTAACGTCCTTTTCGTCATTCATGCTCTTACTTCTATTTACTTCTGCTTGTTATTTCTATCAATTTTGGCCTCTTTGTAGATCTCCTGGGAATCATCCACGCTCGGCTTCTGGTTCACAAAGTTCCTGGAGAGAAATAACCAGTTCTCCACCTGGATATTTAATGGTAGACCTAACGTGTTTTGGATGACAGGTTTCTTCAACCCTCAGGGATTCCTTACTGCCATGAGACAAGAGGTGACGCGTGCGCACAAGGGCTGGGCCCTGGACTCTGTGGTGCTGCATAATGATGTCATAAGGGCCATGAAAGAAGACATCAACTCGCCTCCATCGGTACGGTCCACTTCCAAATTGTCACCTTCTGTGACCATTTACTTTAGATGCGTTACTGAAGGAGGGAAGCTAATTGGTAGAACTACGTGAAATGGTGTTAATTTGTAGTGTTTTTGGTCATGTATTTTATTATTTTGGATTGCCTTTGGTTGTTTTGTGTATTTTGGATATTCTGGGTGAGGTTATTCTGTTTGTAGTTTACTGTAGGACTGCCTGATATGTTTTGGTATTAATTGCCTGAGTTGATATACAGCGAATTACACACCGTAAAGAGATTCACTGTAACGCGGTCTTTCCAAGCGTTATCCCTCATTATAAAGCTATCTAAATAAAAGTAATCAGAACATTCAGCTGTGAAATACCCAATCTGTCCACCGTCAATGTATTGGCCAGTTTATAGTTAACTTGTTACAGACGTTTCACAACTCTGTTTCAGGAGGGCGTTTACATTTATGGCTTGTACCTTGATGGCGCTGGTTGGGATCGCCGTGGCTGTAAACTGATTGAACCTCAGCCCAAGGTTCTCTTTACTTTGTTACCGGTAGTACATGTCTATGCAGTCAACTCTACCGCACCCAAAGATCCCCGGCTTTACCAATGTCCTGTGTACAAGAAACCACAGCGTACTGATCTGACTTACATCACCCCTCTGTGGCTCAAGACTGTGCAGAGTCCGGATCATTGGATACTAAGAGGGGTAGCTCTGCTATGTGACATCAAGTGATCTGGAATTTTTATTTTCATTCGTTTACTTCTCTCTCCTTTTTTATTTTTAATTCCCATGTTTTTATCTGTGACTTTGGGGTGAAATTCTCGTTGCTTGTCTCACTTTTTTCAAACAGATTACCTACCATCGCATTCGTTTCAAAATTTGGTGTAATTCTGAGACATATTTTTGACATTGTTCCACCGTTCTTTCCTGTCGATTTTTGAACTTTCGCTTTGACGTGAACACAGTATTTGAAGAAAAGAGACTTTGAGAAACAAATTAAAGTTCTACAAAAACCTTCTACAAAAAGAGATATGCGTGAATGGACAGAAAACAGAGCGCTTTGAGCTGAGTGTCAGAATACCCCACGTGCGTTTGCATTGGTTTTTAGGTTTTTCTCTCTGTGATTGGTTGCTAAAACCGCAGTAATTCTTCAACCAATGAGAAGCAAAGCTGCTTGGCGCCGTTGACAAGGGTTTGATTATAATTCTGAATGTTTGTGGTGTTTTCTCAGCTCTAATTGGACAAAGTAATCCCTTTAATTTTGTTTCCACGACCTTCAATCGAAAAACACTCGCAACCACTCCAGTCCAGCAGATCTTTCTGACGCGCTCTTGGGCATGATGCAGAAGGGTAGTCACTGTCCAGTTATCTCAGTGACCGGAACTGAATTACGTCCAGTAGGTAAGTTTTACTGTGGACACAGGTCTTTCCCTACTGTTGTTGCGAGCAACAATACGGAAGTGGTTTTCTGAGGCAGAGCTGGTCATGGCCTTAGCATCATAGGTTTTTCTTTCCCATCAGTAGCCCATCAGAATTAGCGTTCCCCTTCCACTTTGGGCCTTTGCCAAGGCCCAGAAGGAGATGTGCCTATTTCCAGCTTGTGTTTCAAACCAATCAAAACAAAGTACCGAATAAAGTGACTTGACGTCATTGTTAATGAATGTGGGAATATCATGAAAATCACTTCGCGGGAAATGTAAATTCTAAACACATTAGGAATAGGTTTTTTGGCCCGTTTCTCGTAAGTGGCTAAAACGTTTCGACAACCATTTCAAATTACAAAGTGCAGAATTATTGCAATATTTCACCTCAGGTTTTTAAGATAAGTAGGAAGTTACGATACCTAAATCGTGGCTTTATCCGTCAAGTCACCAGAACAAGTACTCGTGCCAGTTCCCTCCCAAATAAAAGGTACACGAACAAGAGGAGGAATGATGCCTAATTGGCCAATTTTGCATTATGGGTATTTTCAAAATGGCGGACACTTTGAGAACTTTATGTTTCAAAACACCATCGAATTTCATCAATCTGTGGGCTTCAGACGTTGTTTCATGCAAAAATTGGAGGATATTGTGATGGCTGGAGCGAGGCAGAACTTGTTCAAGTGGAACCGACACACAAACACAAAGGAGGTAAGTGAAAATGGCGGCCAAATGCAAAACGTTCCGATCGATCAGCTGAGATCGACAGTTTTTCATTCCGTGATTTTTTTTTCTTTTGTCAATTTTTCTACAGCACAGTTCAAGAAGTGATGTGCAAAACTGGATTAAGGTATTTCTTTATTGACGAATTACAAAATAAACAGCTGTTTGTATTTCACACGAAACGCTGCGAAACGTCAGCTGATGCCTCAATTAATGCTGACCATAAATTGTTTCGATTATATTAATGTACCTGGTGTTATACACAATAATCATTAGGGATTTAAGCAACGACGACAGCAACGGCAACGCCACAAAACAATAGGGTTAATGGTTAAAAACAATAGCTCTTCACGCTCTACACGGATTTTAGGGCATGTCCTTGCCATCGTCTGCAAGACAGCAACGTGAAATGACCAAAAATTAATTTAAGGCTTTGACGACAACAGGAGCACACAACAGTGAATCCTTCATCCTCCATCTTATCAGTGCAGTTACAGAATACTCTGCCCACACTGTACAATGGGTTGTTCCATTTCTTATCTGCACACACACACCCCACCCACCCACCCCTCTCAACAAGGATGGCGGATTTTTACATTGAAGGGTTTGGACTTTTCCTTCAAAGAAGCTTACAAAATTTGGACCCTTCAGACAGTTTTTTAAAAGCTGCCGACAAAATATCAACCAGAATAATGATTTGAAACCAGGAGTCATGTCAAAACTTCCAAAGTACAGTTACCCTTCAGATTTAATTTTTCAAAGGGTGCCGACAAAAAATTGAGGGTTCAGATTGCACCATCCTTTTGGGGGGGGGGGGGGCTTGCGGATAAAAAATGGAACGACCCAGTGTAATTGAGATGGAATAATCATGATTAGCCTGAAAGCTCAAATCTATATATATTTTGGATCATTGTTTTCTTTGGTGTTGGCATTGTCATTGCCTAAACTGCCTATTTTCACTTATACAGAGAGTAGAACGAGCTTCAACTGATGCGGCTCGAGAAGTGTTTGGAAACGATTACCAGACCATTCTGGAACAAGTTCATGTTGATGATGATGCATTGGTGGAAGGTACCAACAGTTTTCTTTTAATTTCTTTTTTAACTCCACAATGAAGTATTATAGGTCTGTAAGTAGTAAAAATGAGGGGTTGTTGTAGGAAATCTGTGAATGTTTTCAAGATTTGGTGTGACAAGTAACGGTAAGGAAGATATAAATTAATTTTTGTTTATAAACAGTGGGATCAAATTTCTTTTGATATTCAAACTTGCCAACCCCTGAAACAAAATAACTCTTTGTTTCGGAAGCCAATAAAGCTCTCAGGTTGGCACATTAATATCAGTGCACTTTAGGGAGCATTCATTTTTTAGAAGAAGGGGTGGGCCAGAGGAATCCCATTGAGCATGAATGTATTTCCCTCCCTTTATATTTTTTGTTAAAAAATGTGACCCTCCCCCAGGAAGCAGTAAAATTTATAGTGACCCACCTCTTTGTTGTGTAAAATTTATGCTGACCCTCCCTTTTTGGGCCGGCAAAAAGTTAATGACCCTCCCCTGAATACCTCCCGCCCACCCCCCTCCCTTCTAAAAAATGAATGCTCCCTTAGGTGACATAAAGGATGTCTCTGCTTTACTTATTTTATCGCTAGTTTGTGTCAAACCCTACTTTAACTTCCTACAAAGCCATTTTTTGGTTATCACAGAACATTGAGGCTAAACTTGCAAGCTGTGACTAAGATTACAGTAATACACATATGTAAGTAATGTGGCAATAAGTATAACCTGTTATGGTTATTTTTGTTGCTCCTCAGCACAAGATCTTTTAGATTCCTGGCTGCATGAAAAGAACAATGATGATTTCAATTTAGAAGTCCAGTTTAAGGAAGAGACATGGGCTCAGAGGAGCAAACCTTCAAATGAACTGACAAGAGCTTCTGTTGCCAATGATTACCATGGTGACCCTCTGCTACAGTCACATGACTGGGCTTCAAGCAGTGACAACAATAGTTCTTCGCTTAATATTATGGGTGAGACATGAAGTTACTTCCCTTGAAATGAAGAATTCTTAAAGGAGGTGCAAAACAGCTGGTATTTTTCACAGGTCACATGTCATTGTTTTGCTAATGATGGAACAACCCTAACCCCTTCCTTACGCTTACCTTAGGCCTAAATACCACACTAAGACAATGTTTAGGCCTAAGGTTAGTCATCGTCGTCTTCTTCTTCTTCCTCTTCCTCTTCCTCTTCTTCTTCTTATGATTATAAAAATCTTAGTGATATCCAAATTAGCCCCCTTAAAATAAATGCTTCTTACTAACTGAGTTCAAGGACCATACTGCAAGTTACAGCTTGTGTTCTTTCCAGTTAAATTTATGGCCCAAGTGCGAAGCAAGAGGGCCATGAATTGAACTGGAAAAAACAAGGAGCTGTAACTTACAGTACGGCCTGAGAAAACAAGGTTAGTAAGGTATTTATTATATCTCCTGGTAAATGAATCAAACAGGAAAGCACACAATGAAATTTAGCTGGCTGTACTGTAAATACGCCCCGCTAAACTGGCCAATCATAGTGTGCATACTATCTGAGAGATAGAATAATTAACAATTATTCCATGAGCGCACGTTGGATATGAGATGGTAAATAGCCAACAATGCACGGAGTTGCCTATAACCAGTCTCATATACAACAAGCGCGAATGGAATAATTGTTTTATTAAATTGTCAACCTTTGGACCGGAAGGAATCTGCTTTATTCCTGCTTTTTTCATCCATTTTTTTTTTGTCGACGAAACTTGACTTCCCATGAACAATTTTATGCTGAGTGACATTTGCTGCATTCATTTCCATATAAGGTCAAACGCAGGTACAATGGCTGATAACCGAGATCCAGTGCTAGAATTGCATTATCCGAGGTTGAGAATTTAATAAATAATGTTATTCTCTGTGAGTAAACATTACACCGCCTTACAGAGCTCTACAGCAATACCTTTTGGCTGTTTTCATGCAGGTCAAGAATACGATGATGACCTCAATGATGAAATATCTCTACAACAAATTCTGCGAGATATGCTTGACAAGAAAGTTGTTGAAAAAGACATCTTGAATGATCTGGGGTTTGATGGCAACAAAAGGAAAAAGGACCCTAGACCCAAGATGGAACTCAGGCACAAACAGGTCTCTTTGCAACTTAGTATTGATGGTGATGACGTTGAAGATGATGAATAAAATGCTTGCCAAACCGACTATACAATTGTGGGGGATAATTCTAAAATTATTATCACAAACCAGCAGTACAATCAATGCCTTTGTTTGGAAGCGTGGCACATCAACTCCGCTCACGCTCCTTTGAACCATGATGATGGCAGCCTTTTGCCTGACACCTATTTACACTCTATTAAAAGGAAAGGATGATAATTAGTGATCATATAAAAGGACCCTTGTCGCAGCATTAGATCACCCCTGATGAAGGCACTAGGCAGGAGTTCTAACGTTGGGTCGTGAATTGTAACATTTCAAGTTACATTCATTAAATCTTCAAACTAGAGTATCATCCTACTTCATGTATGTCTGATGATAAAAATAGTCACACAAGAGTAAACTATTTGGTATTGATTTCTTCATCTCTTCATTTTCTTCAGGTTATTTGTTTTGTACAGTATTAATGTTTACTGTATGTCTTATTTTTTAAGTATGATTAACATTTTCTTTAAAACAACAGAGCCCACTTTTGCCATGGACCTTTAAGTATTTTTGGGTCACTCGCTCAAAGCATCATAGTTCTTCACAAGTGTCCAGAGCATTTCATTTAAATAAGCCCTGAAAGAAAACCACTGGATTTATCTGTTGTCTGAGGGAGTATTTGTTGCTTTTATTACTGTAGGTGAAGGAAAACAGTGAGGCAAGACAAAAGGAGTTAGAGAAGAAAAGAAGAGAGCAAACAGCTCGGAAACAAGCTGAAGCAGAAGCTCGTCAGCAGCTTATGAGAGAAGAGAAGGAAAAGCAAGCTAGAGTCAAGAGAGAAGAAGAAGAGATCAGCAAGGAAATGGCCAAGATACGGCGAGTTATGGAGGAAGAAAAGAAAGCTGCTAAAGAAATACAGGAGAGGTGAGTTAGCTTTTTTATCCTCCATATCAACATGTGTATGTTGTGGTTGGTCTTAATTTTTAGTATGTTTTTTTTTAATCAGATGCATAATTTATTTGCTGCTACCTGTAATAATTTTCTCAATTGAAGGTAGCTATCTTTGCTTGGCTAATTACAATTAGTTTTATATGATTTTGTGGCCATGTTTGCTGGTAGAGGCTAAGCATTGCTGCAGTTTCAAGGTTAGAGTTAGGTTGAAGAAAAGGGTGACTTGCTTCTTTCATCGGATTGCCCTAATTTTTGGCATATAGCATGGGGATGTTCACCCCGTAATTTTACTGCAGTTGATTTGGTGGAAATTGGCCACGGTTTTGCGAAATGACCTAAAAATTACGCAAAAGTCAGTTAGGATGTTTTTACCCGGAGCCCTTCAATTATTAAGTGCAATTTACAGAGGTAAGGAGAATTATTTAAGCATCAAGGTGTTTTCCCAGAGATTATCATTTTGTAAAATGCAGCTATGATCCTCGCAGTTAAAGACGCAATTTTAGCAATTGTGTAGAGAAGCCTGAAAAAATTCAGGACTTCAACAGGGTTTGAACCGGTGACCTCGCAATGCCAGTACAATGCTCTAACCAACTGAGCTATGAAGCCACTGATGTTGGGAGCTGGTCATTTGTGGTTCAAATGTTCCTGTGTTGAATGAATGAATGAATGAACGGATGAAATTATCGTTTTGGTTATCCTCATTCCATCTCTTACTCTGTCTAATCTATTATTCATTGTTTTAGTGAGAGACGTAAGGAACACAAAGCTGAGTTGCTTGCTCGACAGTATCTTGAACAAGAACGACGTCAGAAAGATGAGAAACTGAGGAGGGAGTTTGAAGAGAAAGAAGAGATGAGACAAATGCTGCTGGAGGAGATGGAAAGAAAGGCAGCTGAGGAAGCCAGCAACAATCTGAAGGTAGGATAAACTGTTCATTATTTCTCTTTAGTATAATTTTATAATATAAGAATTCGGTGTTATATTCACGGCGCTACCCGGTGAATATAACATATTGGAGGCGCGGCTGCTAAGCTAATTAGCAAGAACTTTTTGTGCCTTTTTATCGTGTTTTAGCACGTTGTTTTGCACTTTCTTATATTCACCGCTGAAAATTATACAAAAACAAAACATTATTCGCCTCAGGCTCAGTGAATATTGGGGAATATTTACCTCAACTATGTCTCGGTAAATATTCACCAATATTCACTTCGCCTTCGGCGAATAATTGTTAATTATGGCTAGATTACATAACATAATGTTAATGTTGATAAGATTTGTAGTAGGTGTAGGTCCACGAGATAGTATCTTTATATAATAAACTCATTTCTGTGCGTGTTTTGATTGGTTCTCACTTACGATCTACAGTGTATTAGAGGACAGACTCATAGACGTCATTGTTTTGTCTCTTTATTATATGAAACAAATAGATTCCATGTTGCTGTGTGTCTGTTCGGTAATATCTAACAGAAGACGTTAAAATGTGGTAAGATCATCAGTGACACACTTGGCTATCGCCATGCGTGCCACTTTTTTGTTCTTACCACATTTTGAAGTCTTAAGTGATCTATTACTGAACAGACGCACAGCAACATGGAATCTATTAATTTTGCTAAGTTGACCAACATGGTCAAGTAGCCGGTAACTGGATAACTCACAGCCACTTGAGCTGTGGCAGTAGCTGACTTCTATTGAAAACCCTGCATACCCGTTTAACCTGAGGATGATGACAATTTACAGAGTTTAGGAGAATATTTTAGATGTACAGGGTTCGTACGGGTCCTGGAAAACCTGGAAAGTCACGGAATTGAAGTATTTACGTTTCCAGGCCAGCAAAGTCATGGAATTTAATTGCCTGTCATGAAAGTCATGGAAAATTATAGGTTTAGTGTGGTAGGTAAATTATTGCAGATGTCGAGGCAAGGACAAAATAAATTACAGGCGAGTTATGTCAGAATATACTCGAAAACGAGGACAATTTTGACAATTTTCGAAAGTGACAGCTAAACTTAAGGTCATGGAAAACTGGAAAAAGCCTTAAAAAAGGTCATGGAAAGCCATGAAATTTGAAAAACACTTAAGAGTGCGAACCCTAATGTACATTGATTTCGTTAATGTAGCCCAGTACCTATACAAAAATTATTAATGTGGGAGTTGCACGGTACAATTTGCCTATTGCAGTATATTAAAAAGACTACAGAAGAGATTTCTCAAGGTGGATAACCTGTTGGAATTTTGCAAGAAAGGAAGAGCAAGATAATTGGCCTGAAAATAATTGCAGAGAAATAGTTTAGAAGTTCAGTAGTGAATTGGGCAGTTGAAAAATAAGATGGAAATCTAAGAAGAAAAGAATGACCTTGTTTTTGAAATTGAAACTAATGCTTGGGTTCCGAGGCCTTAAACTTGATGATACGTGATGATGCATGTCCATGGGTTCAGAGGTAAAGAGATTTACCGTGTGGATACTTAAACCGCAAGTTGTTATTAGCTTGTCCTGACATTTTAATCAGCCAGTCACAAGGGTGATTCGAGGCAGAAGGTGCACTTTGAAATTTACATATCAATTTTGATTGGTTCTTTGAAGAAAATGTTATTATTTGTTGTTTTCACTGAGGTTTGCGTTTTGACAGTAAGCTATTCAGCAACACTCGCGTTCATTCTCAGAAGTCGTAAGACTAATACTAAGTCAAACTGGCACAGTTTGTCTTAGGAAGGGCCGGGGAAATGACCCACGCGATTTGGGTGGGGGGGGGATGGGTCGTTTGCCTCTATGTTGCTCTGTAGAATGACTAAGCAAGAATGAGGGAAACCACACCAAATCGGCGTGACGTTGGTGCACGTGATCCTGAACAATAGACAAGAAAAACCTGTTGTTCCGGCTTTTACGACTTTGGGGGTGATTTAGTGTTTTGAATAGCATTGTAAACCAACAAAAGCTCAAGAAAAAGCCCTAAGCGTTCACGGTTCGAGCGTCCGCTCAGTGACTTAATGCTTCGATCGTTTCAGATTGTCCAAAGACACTTTTCCGCGTGGTATTCGGTGGTAGCTTCTCAGAGAATCAAGGTTGGCAAAGCGCGTGCCATGTCTGATTGGCGCTGCAAACTAAGGGCGTGGAACGCTTGGAGAGCGTATGTCAATCATATCAAGTCTGATAGGGAAGCACATGTTGTTACCATGGAAATGAAAGAAAAACACAGGTGATACAGATAACTGTTCATTGTTGATGGGTGGAAATAGGCTCATCCTCCTTTCCATCGCTGCCGGCTTTCTTTTCTTTTGCGGGACAAAACAATTACGATTTGGAGTCTTTTTTCGTGGAAGGTACACCCAAAACAATGAAACAGTATACAGAGCTAGTTTTGAGGTAACTTTGAAGACCAAAATGGCCAAATTCGGGTGCATATGTGCCAACACCAAAATAAAGAAAAATGTCAAGAGAGGACGGCTGTGCTGTTAGCACTTGGCGTCGGCTGCGTTTATTTGGTTTGCGTTCTGATTGGCTAGTAAAACCAACTCGTGAATTACTTCGATTTGTGATTGGCCGAATGGTGGATTTCCTTCGGAACTTGATTGGGTCTGTAATTAGTTCGGTTCTGGTTTTACGGCATTCAATTGAAAACCGGCTCTACGGTGATGATGATAACTTTGATAGCTTTATTTATAAGCGTCAATTTATTTAACACACTGCAATAATTGAGGACCTAACTAGTCAACTCAAAGTTAATCAGTTGTTTGTTGTTGGTAAAATGAAAAATGGAAATTTTAAAGTGATGCACAGAAAATCAATTGTGTGTCTTACACCACCGTTTTGATCCTCCACCAGAAAAGAGCAGTTATCATCCAGATTTCATCGTAGCCACCTGTTGTGGCGCTGTTTACGGGCGTGGCAACATTGGGTCAAAACTGAACAAGAAGCGCAACGGCTGAGAGACGAACACAACCGAAAGACTCAAAAAATGGCTGCCTTGTTAGAGGCAGCGGCTACGGGAAAACTGTGGAGCGAACGAGGTGCCAAGACAGGCATGGGTTTGGAGTTGCAAGATATTGAGGACGATGTGGCCGAGCAGACATCGAGCACTGCAAGGAAACTGGTAAGCAAGGGGCGTGTAAGATGAATAATAGGGACCTTAATATCTACGACGGCGACGTCAAGGAAAACGTCACCTCAAAATATAACTTTGCACAATTTAAGTCTTTCGCCATTTTTCCACCTCCTTTAGCTCGTACAATAGTAGCGAAATATCCTAAAACTAAATTGGTACCAGCGGTTTTAGAGTGAAAAAAGAGAATAAAAGATTCTCTGATGCATGAACACATTATCGTCACAACCACAAATTTGGTGATTTCACGTCGTCGTTATGCAGGGTACCGCAAAAATATGAACTACAGTGCGTGCTGCACGTACAGCACGATTAGTTTTCCTCTTTTAACCAATCATATCGTTCTCTTGTGGCGTTGTCGTTGACGTCGCCGTCGTAGATCTTAAGGTCCCTAATATTTCCAAACAAGGTTGGGGGATTATTCCGCAGTGCTGTTACAAAATGCTTCCAACCTACTCCAACGCTTTTATATAATCTCTGATTACTTCTAGTTTGATTTATATTGCGAATATGCCTCCCATTTGACTCTTCAGTCCTAGCGGTATGCATCCTACAAGTCTCCCATAGCTCAGTGGTAGAAAGGAAGATCATAATAGGTCGACTCGTCTCAGTGATCTTGTAATGTTTGCTTTCTTTTCATTTTTTGCTTGTGTTCGTATTTTTTATTTATTTTTTTTTTGGTGGATAATTCGCCCGGTGAAGGGATCTATGCATCTTACCCGGGAATGGCGAAAGCCAGCTGCAAAACCCGGCTCCAAATTAACGATAGAGCGGTTTGCAATTCAACCGAAACCAAAATAATTACTTTTACCAATCACTGAGGACAGACGGAGACAATCAAATGCGCCAATCAAAACGCAAAGCAAAGTCAGGCAGCCCGCACCAAGCGCGGGAAAACGCGTGCGGGCAAGACAGAACTGATTTTACTTTTGCCTTTGATTGGTTGAGATTGTGGCGCGAGATTTTTCATCCAATCACTATGCGCATAGTATTGCAAAACTTACTTTCGCCGGACACTCAAATGAAAGCCGCTCTAAAGAAGTTTATTTTCTCGATAACTCATTTTTCTCTCTATTGCAGGATGAAATTTTCTCACAACCTGCGAGAACTGTATCTACTAAACATCCCGCGAGAGGAGAGAAACCATTACAGGAAACATCTAGAAGTATGGCTAGCAGCAATAAGCCACCAGTGTCTAAATCAGCGTGGACTGATCAACAAGCCAAAGAATCGGTGAAGAAAAATACCAGAGTTGACAGGGAAATGAAAATTAAGTCGCAAAGACAACGGACTTACAGTGAAGTAGAAAACGTTGAAATTCTTCATTCTTCTGCGCAAAATGAAGACAATAATAAACGCACGCGCAACGGTCCTGGTTTATGTCAAAGTAAATCTGAGGATGGACTTCACTTTCAAGACGCTCAGTCGAGGATGAAGAATTTAACAGAGCGGTCGGGAATTAGTGCATTATCGGATGGGAACAATTCTACGGCGCGCAGTAAATTCATTTCAAGAGAAGCGGCTATTAAATCGCAAAAACCTACGACGAAACCGCTGCATTTAGGTAAGTGAAAGGTGTTTTTGTGATTCAGTTAAAGCAATTTTTGTTGCGACACAAGTCGGACGAAAAGTTGCGCGGTGTAACATGCCGGGTCACACACATTTCTTGCAAGTTCGTTGCGCATTCATCGAGAAAGTAGAAGTCGGTTACTTGTCGCAACGCTGCAAGGAATCATTTGAACGCTGCGCAGTGTATATCTCCCCTGCAACTTGTGTCGCAACCTTTTGTGCCATCATCCTTGAAATCGAGTTTTGTTGCAAGAAAAGTTATGTACAAATTGCTTAGTGTAACACTGCTTAAAGACTGCGTCAGTTAACTAGCTGGCTTGTTTTCTTCTTCTTAAGCCATGGAAGAACGTGCTCAACAACGCGTGCTCCGAAAGAAAGCTCTGGATGAGAAGAAACGAAAGGCGGAGGAGGAAAAACTGGTATGGTATAATCAGTTTCAGGCTCTTTGAACTTGTATAATATGTGCCAACAATGCAAAGTTTGAACGCAGAATTCAAAGGTATAGAGGGATTTGAAAGTTAGAGAATGAAACAATTCGTAGTCAAGTACTCAGTTTTTCCTCCAACCTTAAATTTAGCCATTTTTAACGTCGTTTCCTATTCTGCTCTCAATAGCAGAATGAACGGAATACGGTTTACTCAGAATACGCGTTCTTTTGGAGAGATTTTGGCGCGAAAATCGTGCGCGGCCGCCGAATGTCAGTCTTAGTCGTGTCCAGACTATTCCAAGTGTTAGCTCTCATGTCACCTCTGCAAGAACCATTCCGTTTCCTGTTATTCCGTTAATCTTAAACCGGAATGGGAATAGACAAAATAGTCCCCCAAATATGCACCCTATAGTTTAGTTTGTTGTTGCCTTCGACGTTGTTGCTCCTTAGGCTCCCAAGGTACAATTCTCTGCAATCAGATTTGCCGCACAAATGAAACTCTTCGACTAGCTAGTTACCTCCTATACAGCGTTAACTTTCTCTTTGGGGTGGACCATGAAGAGGCACAGCACGTGGGCACACTTGAGTGAGCTATCTTATGCGTGCGCACGTATACGCTTGTCACGCGCTCGTGCTTCAGGTGATGACAAACGAAATTTTATCACACAACAGGCGTTTCTGAAGCAAGAACAGGAGCGAAAAGAAGCGGAATTAATGGAAGAGAAACAAGAAGCGCTGCGCAAGAGGAAAGAGGACAAGAGAGTCGCCAGAGAGGTAGGAAACATGATTTTGCTATACGGTTGCGGAATGATTCAAAGAGGACAGATTGCAATTGATTGTTGCTGATGAAAATATCTGAACGCAGCAACTGTTCATCAGTGTGATGCCTAAAATGTGTGCAATTCCACAGTTGGTTTCGGCTCCATTAAATAAACGTCTCATTTTCCTTTGCAAAATGTGAGATATCAATGAGTTGGACAAGAAGGGAGTGTAAACGTGGGTTTTTGCTCTAGCACGGCGGATTTCAAATCTCCGATGTTGCCCTGTTGTTTTTGAATGAGTTAATCTTAAGTACGACTGGCTTTAAGGAGACGTTTGGTGAGCTAGTGAGTCGTATGCTACAAGGTCCACCGAATGTGGCACGGGTCGTGTCACAATTAAAGAAAATTTTATTAGTAATTAAATATTCAACTCAATTAATGTACGGGCCGTAACCAAAAAGCCGCGAAATCTTAGTGTTTTCCTCTCCTTTCGGTGCATTCTTTTTGGACTACTCCGGGATAAGAATACACGGAATGTTCAGTTTACCTGCTCTTTTGGGACTTCTCCGTTTTCGGGATGAACGGAAGAGTATTCTGTTTATTCTGCTCCCGATAGCAAAATGAACGGAATAAAGAGAATACGGTTTGCCTGGAATACTCAGAATACGCGTTCTTTGGGGAGATTTTGGCGCGAAAATCGTGCGCGGCCGCCGAAATGAGTCTTAGTCGTGTCCAGACTACTCCGAGCGCTAGTTCTCAGGTGACCTGCGCAATAACCATTTCGTCTTCGAAATACGCGTTCTTTTAGAGAACCTTATTCTAGTTATTTTTTTAATCGTAAACCGGAATAGGAATAAACAGAACATTCTTTAAAAGAATCCACCCTAAGGCATGCGGTTTGCTTAAGCGCAAAATATGCCAGGGGAACGGGGATGGCCGCGATAGTTTTGCCACAAAGCAAATTAAACTATATCCCACTCGTTCTCGCACTTCTCGATTTCCAATTCTCACTTCTCAAATTTCCAATTTTCACTTCTCAAATCTCCCTCAAAATGTAATGGGGCTCTCCAGTCAGCAACGAAGAACTTTTCTCATCTTTTTCTTTCCCAGCTTGAACTTGAAAAACAGCGTCAGTTAGAGCATAATCGACACCAAGTAACCATAGCAACACAGCATTATGCCACCACTTTGCTCATCAAGTTTGGCTTGTTACCATGGAGACGGCTGGTAGAAGTGGCACACGAGAACTTGTCACGTGCCTCATTTTATCACAGCAGAGTTTTACTGCGCATGTGTTTTTATCCCTGGTTGGAATATACGAGACAAGTGAAACAAGAGAGACAAATTGCAGCGGAGTCGTTATACGATAGGATTTTATTGCGCAGGACTTGGAAACAGTGGCGAAAAGTAAGTGCTTCTTGACTTCGAGTTTGGTTATTGTTGAGTTGATTATCCTCTTTTGGGTTCCTTGTCTTTTATACATTTTTCTTGCGCTTTGGTAACAAACTGAGTGCACAAAACAGATTCGAGTTGTTACCCACTCGGTTGATGAGGAAATTAGCCTCCGTATGCAAATTGCAGCAAAGGCCTACGTTTTGAGCTGTAGCACTTAGTCAAAGCAAATCGCAAAAGATAACTTTCTTTTAAATTTAAGTGTCATTGAATTTAACGACAGGGGGCGAGTTTCACAACACACCACACTGCTGGTTGGGAGCGGAGCGCTAAAATTTGGTGTGTGTCAATTGATTGACAGGATGTACTGCCAGTTTGAACGGGCCGTTGAGAGATTCAAAAGGATTGACGTTTGGGGCGTAATCGCTGTGAGGAAGGACAGACGCTCGCAAAGTCAGTTTTTTTAATCTGTGCGCGAGAAAGGGTGGTCTGTTTGACCACAAAATTTCTGTTGACACACCTTGCCATTTATGCCGCAATTTCCTTGAATACAATAGGGTTTATAAACGCCTCTTGTCTTTTCAAGCATTCACGAACGCAGTAAACAAATGATATTTCTCGCGAGAAACGACGGTTTCTGTTCAGCGATACTCCAGTATCGTTTTCCGATTGAATATCTAGTATCGGTGACTGCCAATCAAGTTAAAAGAGGTCACAAGGGTTCCACGTGGTCTTGTGAGTGGTATTGAAAGGCATCAAAGGAATCGATGGGTTCTTGAGTGTCGATATTTTCAGCCATATGCAAGTATCGATTATATCAAATGTCGGATATCAGATATTGACTATACGTATGGGTGGGGTGGCGAGAGAAGAATGTAGGGACTGATAACTACATGATGCCACGATTAGTTATCCTTACTTGCTTCACGAAATATCCTCTTTGCTTGAAAGGCCATTGTAATCTAATTGCTGTTCTTGTTATAGTATGGTCAGCATGCTGTTCGACTACAGATGGTAGCTGAGGATTACTGCTCTTCTTACCTTGTAAAAAAGTACTTCAGGTATTGGCAAGATTACGTGACGGAACAACAGATCATGTTATGGGAAAAGGAAAGAATAGCTGAAGAGCACGATGGATGGTAAGGGAAAAAATGGGAGAGTTTTCACATCCTAAAGCACAACAATTCTTGCCCAGGACCTTTCTCAAGATAATCTCCAATTCCATTTAATTTTAGCGTGGTAAGAAACGCACAGGACGGGAAAGTATTGCTTAATAGCGTTCATTAATTTGAATGGTGACACTGAAGTGATATTTTATCCACAGGCTCAAAAGTCAGAAGCGCCTTGTATTTAGTCTAATAAACAGCGCCAGAAGAAAAAACTGCTCAGTGGCTTTCATTTGCTTGGTCACAGTTTAGGATTTAATCCAGAGACTCAAAGTTAAAACCACCTTTTACAGCATAAAAAAGTATCACTGGAACGTACTGTTCAATAGCTTTCATTTGAATGGTCACAACATAGAGTTTTATCCAGGGACTCAAAAGTTAAAAAGACCCTTTTACTGCATAATAAACAGCATAACTGGAAGTACTGCTCGGTAACTCTCATTTGATTTGTCACACTTCAGGATTGCACCAACAGACTCAAAGCTAGAAGCACCTTGTACAGTATAATAAACTGGACTACGGGGAGGGGCTGCTCAGTAGCTTCATTGTTATGACCGCGATCTAGGACTCACTGCACAGCTCGTGACAGTTCTACCTCTATTTTCAGGCGATTAAAGAAACTAGCCATGACATACTGGAAGAAATACATACCCATGAAAAGAGCCGAAAGGGAGAAAGAAACCAGGAGAGCAGAAATGAGGAAAAGAGTTTCTTCCTGGCTTCCTGATTTTCAGAACTTGACTGAAACATCGCCTTGATCATATGCGGTAAAACACACATCTGTCTCGACGGGGAAAAGTGAAGACAATTCTCCCCGGGCCCCTGCACACCCTCCCCCCCCCCCAAAAAAAAAATACACACACCTCCGGCACCTTCAACCCTGTATCTGTAATACAAAATAAGGGGATAAGGGATAGGTATTGGGGAAATATTCATACTTTACAATAGCCAAAACGTTGGTTTATTGGTTACCACAACTTTAAATGGTTGAAGTTGTTTCTGTTGTGTATATATTGATATTTATGCTTCAGTCTGTCTTGGAAATATTGAGTTCAAATTTTTTATGGCAACAGGCTAGCAACCTATCTTCTTTTAATTAAACATGTATTAAAGTGTGTTCTAGACAATGGATAAATTATTACTATTTACTACTTAGTCTTCACTGCGGAGGCTTTCTCCTTTTGATCCTTAACAGATTTCTTTTCGTCTGCTTTCACCGGCGATCCTTTCATAAACCTTTCCGTTTGCTTTCTTGGGGAAATGCGCTCTGATTTGTCACCTTGCCCGTTGAAAAGCCTCCTAGCTGGAGGAATTTTTTTTTCAGCCTTGAGTGGTGACTTCAGTTGTTCCAACATCAATGGCTTACTCGGCTTCATATCCTTATTCGTCGATTCAGGGGTTTGCTGGTTTTTCTTCCTCGAAGTTGGAGTCTGTTTTCTCGGCGTTCTGCTTGCCCCTTTGACTCCTTTTCCTGCCTTTCCGCCATTTTCTGTAACTTGATTTCGGTTGAAACAGCTCGCAATTACAAACGGAGTCGGGTTACACTTAAACTCTTCGTTTTTCGAAAGGTCCTTGCATGGGAATTCGTCAACTAGTAACTGGTCTGCATACAAGTCATTCAGGTTGGGCAGGATTATGCCCTCACAGCCGTTATATGACACACTTTTTAAATACACTTTTAACTTCCTCAGCCGGCGTTCGTCTGCGTATGAAACAGATAATTTGTCGTAGTCAGTAAAGAACTTAGTAATGTTCCAAAGACTTGGTGAGTTGGGTTTTGCTTGATTCTCTCATATGAGCCGGAGAGCGCACTCTAGACTTCGTCAAGTCGACCTTTTAATAATAATAATAGTAACAATAATAATAATAATGGTTTCCTTTTGACATTTCTTGCGTTCTACGCGCCAACTGTCGACTTAACGAAAAACGGACTTGCCAGCAAGTCTAAGCGCATTCCAGCATGGCGTGGAAAATGGCATGGAGGTTGAGAAAAAGTTTCCCAGCAAGCGTAATAAATGGGAACTTAAACGGCGAATGAAGGTCATAAAATATTAGTGAACGTGTGCACTTTGCAATGAGTGATTCCGGGCTTCGTCATAAAGCTCCGAAATGCACTTTGAAATCAAGGGCAAGCATTGCAATGATAATGTGGTTTGCACATATTGAAAGGAATACAGGAGAACCAATGCGACCCGTGGGGACCCATTGGTTAACCATTCCAGAGGGAAACGATTTACTGTTCTAGATTGATTTATTGTAAAGATAAGCGACGGTACAATAAGAATTGGGAGTAGTGTCTTTACCTGCAGCCGTTTGTATAGCACTGGTAGAACTGTCCGCTGGAGCAGCTGTATTCGGCTTTCTAGAATTCGATTTGACATGGGATGAATTAGTTGACTTCGTTGTGAGTTTGTTATTTTCCTTTGCTTGTTCTGTTTTTTTCGACTTTTGACAACGACCTTTTGCTGAAATACAACAGCGGTTGATGTTAATAATATGTATCACGTAAGGTTACTAAAAAGCCTAGACCCGTCACATGTTAACAAACAATGTAGAACCTACTGGTAATTTTTTTCTTGATATTTTTAGCAGCTTTCATATTGTGCGGGGATCACTTTTTCCGCTTTTAACCGTTACATTCCCGCTCGCGCGCGGCTTACGATGGAACGCGAGATTCGATTATAATTCGGAAGCGCGTTTTAAAATTAGCGCCGTAGTGGCTGGAAAACACCAGCGTATTCACAATGTTGCATAAACATCATTTGAACTTTGTACGAAAAGTAATGGCATGGGGCACGCGGCTGACAATGGTTGAAATTTGGCCGCTAATTGGACGACGAACTCGCAAGTGACAAGCTCCCAGCTGGCTTGACAGCTCAGTTGACAGAGCAGTGTGCAGCGTCTTCGGTTACAAATACTTTTAAGTTTTTCTCCTAACTGCGATGAACACGCTTACATCATAATATAATTGAATGAGGCCGCCAAAAATTTGTTTCGTTTTGCATTCCTGAAGTTCACCCCGGTCCATTCCTGATTTTCTCCTTGTGTAGGAGCGAGGCAGACATCAACCAATCAGAGCGCTGAATCGCCTTGGCGCGCAAATTCGCTTTGTTTTATTCCCTCGCGCGGCAAAATTCTTCATTCACAATTTGCTTCTGTTGCAAGAAGGAGTTCTGCCTTTACTTTCTCTGGAATATCGTTGATTTCGGCGCCCGATCATGTCTGTAATGAAAGACATCACAAATTTGACCTCAAATGCGATGGAGGATAGTCACGAGAGTTCTCCGGAGAGAGATATTTTCGTGTCTCAGAACCCGCGAAGGAAGCGAACTGCGAAGCAAGCGGCCATCGACAGATTTTTCCAAACTTCTAACGAGATGCTGGGAGATTCGAGCAACGAAGAAGAACCGAGTAACAAGAGCGAAAGCGAAGCAGATGAAGAGGCTAATTCAGCTTTTATGACTCCTGAAAATGAACCCAAGAAGAAAGCGAAGCCGCAGAATCGCAAGCGACTTCGTCTTGGAGGCAACGCGCGAAGCGGCGTTGCATCGCCCGCTCTTTCGGTGACACTCAAAGGGCTTTCTAAAGCACAGCTTGTGGAATTGGTGAACACTCTAGTAACTGACAGACATCCAGATCTTGAGCAGGTAAATGTTGCATCAAACATTTCCAAACCAGCACCGTGATCGCAGAGAGAACTTTAAATATCGAGGACGCCACTGATAACAATAGAATTTGCATGTGACTGAAGCGATTATTGTTGTGATGATTTTCGCGATGTTTCGCTTACCTTATTAATTTTCCTTCTAAGGAGGTGCGAGGCCTTATCCCAGAACCCGATTTGATAGAACTGGAAGACAAGCTGAAATATTTTCAAAGAAATATCTACAAATCTTTTCCACACACGCGTTACGGGTCCTCGCGTGACGCGTTCTGTTACCGCCGCGTGAACACTCATTTAGCTGCCTTCAAGGTAAGTTGATGGTATGTGCAGAATCAGTGATTTAACCTCAAAAATTTGTTATGCAGTACCAACTGGTTCTTACAAACAGCTCACTTGCAGTTGGACCTTCTTTCAACTTGCATAAGACCGACCCATTAGGAAATAACTTATTAAAGATGACTTATTCGTAACTTGCTTGCCATGCAATGCATAGTAGGTAAGCTTGGGTAGGTCTGCAGCGGGCAGACAAAAACAGACTTTCTCAAGGGCAGGGAAAATTCATGGTACTGTGCTGTACTGTTGTCGAGAGCGTGTTAAAAGACAAGGAAATTATTTGTTTTTTGTCAGCCACTGAGCAAAAGCAAAGAGTAAGCGGAAGTTGTGTGTCAATGCTTTTGAAATACCTGCATTTAAGAATTGATTTCTCTTCAGTGCAGCTCCATGCAATTTGTCTAAGTCAGCCAGTGACATGATTATAACTCTCTCCAGAGAACAGGATCTTTGGTTGGGGATTGCAGGATATGTCATGCATACAAAAGCTCTACTTGGACCTATAATTTGAAGATTGCTGTTATTATTTTACAGAAAGAGTGTGTCGGCCAAGGGAACACCCTCATCTCATCGCAGCTGTGGGAGTCGTCAGTCAGTTACGTTCTGATGGCCTGGTCATATGTGGATGGTATGCCGAACTGGGATAACCCAGCACACAACAAGAGCAAAGAGCAGTGTTTCAGATCACTGGCTGTTCAGTGCAAAAAGTCTTTGACCAAGCTGAAGAACAGTCTGACACAAGAAAAATGTGAAGACCTGTTAGAAAAGTAAATATACCCAAACATGCTAATCTGCATTTCTTAGTTATCAGAATATTTGCAAAGCTTTCCATTCCAGTGATAAATATTACAAAATATTGAAGTTATGAACCATATTATCAAACCATTTTTGTGCGTGGGTGCTAAAACATGGAAATGTATTCCCCAAAACATTAATTTTGCCCATTGTCGAAATATAAATTCATAGAAGCAGTCCATCAACCACTAGATATTCTGTTGCAGGAGGATGATTATGTTGACACACCCCCAGTAATGTTGATTCTAGATAATTAACAGTCACAATTGTTGCTTCTATAGTTAAATTATTATTTTACTTACTATAGTTTCCTGCTAGCTTCTGTATTTAATTTGCAACATTCTATATATATATAATTATGTGTGTTGATCTTCTCTTTGTCTATATTGTTTATTGAAATATTGTTGTTATGAATATTACTTACCAAATATTTTTATATTTATCCTGTATGTGTAGGCATTTACATCTATTTCTTTTTCAAAACTGAGGTTGATGCACATTTAAACCTGCAATAAGGTCTTATCTTTTCAAGAGATATTAATTTGTAGGAGATAATTTGTGGACTATCTTGTTTATTGGGATGAGCAGGAGGGGTTCTTCATTTCAAAATAGGTAGAGTCTGATGATAAATCTTTTAAATCTAAGGCTTTGAAAGGATTTAATTAACTCTGATTTTGCCATCTCTTGTCAGGATGCAGGAAGCTTGTGAACAGAATACTGAGCTCCAGCCTTGTGTGGACCTGCTGACGACATTGCAGTCCAAGCTTTAATTCCTTTAATTTTGTACAGAAAATTGCAACAAACCAGAGTCAGTTTGTGCAGAATGTCTCACAACATTTGACAATGTGTTTTAGTTATCTTGACATGTATGGTTACAGCAGCAAAGCTCTGTTTTTAATTTGCTGAAAACTGTCTGCCTTTGTTGTTTGCAGCTCTGGTTGAACTATAGTGTTGTGCATGCTCCCAGAGGGATTCTTTTGCTGATGTTTAGATGATGTTAAATAGTTCCACATGTCTTAGGCATGATTATATGCTTCATTTCCCAGAACTGATTTCCCCTCATTAGTTTTGATGTAAGGATCATACATTCAAGTTTGTATGACAAATTCATGTGAAAAAAAAAACTATTTTTTATTGTGTAATATATCAGCATCAACACATGGTTATTAAAAATGTGCCAGGTGATGCTTTTTTAAATATATATAAATGAAAATACATTTACTTGAAATCTTAAAAGCTTGTTGTTTCAGAAATAGCTAAATCTGTAGCCTGATATAAGGCAATCTTTGCTGGCTAATGAAGATAGTCAAATTTGAATTAAAGGAATGATCCTCACACTTCCTGGACAATTTAAGCAATTGTCTCATATATGCACTTGAAAAATTTCAAGTGACTTCAATGGGATTCAACTACGATGCCAGTGCAGTGCTCTTACCAACTGAGCAATGAAGCCACACGGTTTCACTTGAAAATTTTCAAGTGCATATATGAGAATTACTTAAATTGTCCAGGAAGTGTGAGGATCATTCCTTCAATTTATTTCTAGACCGCACTTCACAATCATTTCTCTCGATAGTCAAATTTGATTCAAAAAATGAATGGTGTTCAGGACAGTAGGGATTTGGTGTTCAGGTGAACAGGGATAATGCAGTGATGAAAGCACTTGCCTCCCATTAATGTAGCATGGGGTCAACTCCTGGGTGATGCCATGTGTGAGTTGAGTTTGTTACCGGTTGTCTGCTCTGCTCTGGGAGCAGTTCTCCCCTCTCCCTGAAAAAACCAACATGACCAATTCCAATTCAATCTGGAGACTGTCCCGAAACACATAGACAGACTTCAGAGGGCCACAATTCTATCTGTTGTTAAAACTGCCACCTGCCGAATTGAAGTCAATTATTGTCATTGTCAACATTTATGTCCAACAAATAGTCAGTCCTGGGGATAGCGTTGTTGAAAACAGTTATTAAAGGTGTTTCTCTGTCTTGACACATAAGGGCAAGCCCTCTTTTGACTACTTTAACATAACTTGCATTTTACCAAGGCACAGAAAAGTGAGGAAAGTTGATTGTGTTCCATCTTTTGCTTTGTGACTAATAGAAAAGGAAGGGGCGCTGCAGCGATCTTACTCTATCAAATCTCTTGTTCCCAGGTGTGAACGCGCCCAAGCTCATATGCCATAGCGAAAAAAGCGATCAAACTTTTCGTGAAGGTTTCGCTTCCATTAATCCACCACAAGCTTTGTTTTTCTTTTGGGGAATGAAAGTGAAGTTCATGACGGGATCACGATAGGAAAAAAAATTTATGGGAATTTATCGTTGCATACTGATGCAAAAGGAACATTTGCGGAAAGCTTTTTTTACGTTATTTAAATTGCTGCCTTTACGTTTTATTGCTGGTGGTTATAGTCTTCAAACCGCATCGTTAAAGTGGTGTTTGTTTAGCTGAACGATAAGTGTACTTAGGCGACTGACCGCCAACCAATTCTCGCAGTTTGGTTGGTTGCTTTAAAAGACCTCGGCGGGTGGTTGACCTCGTTCGATCACGACTTTGTGCAAGAACCGCGTAAATAATTAGTTGTGAATATCATAAGAGTTAGCAGCAGACGTAGTGTTAACTGAGCGCCAATTTATGAGAAGTACATTCTATCTGGAAACACTTGTAAGTATCGTTTTCGCCATGCATAATTACCACTCACTGATTGATAAGTATCCGATTTTAATTTTGTTGTTTTCCTTGTCATAAGTCAATGTAATGTAGATTTACATTCATTTGTTTGTTACACGCCACCCCATTGTGATTCCTGGAAAGCTTGCCGACTAAACGTTATACACCGCTTTACAATCAAACCCCTCTCTTAAGATGGTGACCGAAATTTCGTTTAAGGAGGGTGGTAAAGGGTATTTTCGTGACTCGTGATCGGCCCTTTTATTTTCCCGTGAAATGTGAAATGGCTAATTTTTTCCTCGTGAATCGTGATTTTGCAAGATTATTTTCCGTGAAACGAGAAATAAATGTTTAATTCGCCGTGAACCGTGATTTTCATGTCTTCGTTTTCGTGAATTGTGAAATGACCGTTTTATTTTCCGTGAAACGTGATCTAGACCCCCCCCGCTACCCCCCTCGTTAAGGACGTTCGCGCGAAGATCTTTCCACAGTGTAATTTTTTTTCACTTCTCGCCTAGAGCTCGTGAGTTACTCTTCCAAAATTGAAAAAAATGTGGGAGTCACCAACTTTGTTTCAGAGAAAAGGGCAATGCCAAAATGCCTTAATTTCGATCATTCGGTCATCGCAGCTTGATGTAGCCTCATGGATTTACGAGGAAGTGACAGTTCTTCGACGTTAGAGACAATTGGATGGGCTATGCCTGTACAAACGCCTTGGACTATTCAGTATCCCATTTCTTATGTAAAACAGAACCTGAATGCATGATGCATGAAACTTTGTAACATTACCGAAGAAGAGGTACAGTTTTCCTTTAGCAATGGTCTTATTTTTAAAGTGGTTTTCAATCGAGTGTCGTACAACCGAAACCAAAGTAATTAGTGAACCAATCACGTTGTGACAGAAATACACGACTTGGTTTTACTAACCAATCACAGCGCAGAGCAGGTATTGGCACCCGGCGCCAAGCGCGGGAAAACGAAGTCGCAGTTGGTTTTAGTTTTGCATCTGATTGGTTGAGAATTTCTCTCAAGTGTTTTTCACCCAACCATCAAGAAAAGTAAAACCAGAGCAATGACGTAATTACTTTCGACACTCAATTGAAAACTGCACTAATTCTAAGCTTAGTCTGCTGTAGCTATTTTTGAAAAGGGTGCGATTGCTTGTTAAAAGTGAATACCTGTGAATAGGGTCATACAATTGGTTTTCAGCGATTTTTTTTTTCAAGTTTCCCGAAGCGATCACATCATAGTGTCAAAATAATTTAATTTTCACCATCTCTCAACCTCGTTCTTAGGCCCTTTCCCTTCGCTTTTGGAATAGACGAGAACCTGGGAACAAGAGATGTTATAACAGAGGGCATTCTTTGCTCTTGACCAATCGGCTAATTTACGATATTTGTCTCGCAGGCTTATTCAACAATGGGCCAACAAGATTTGTTGCTACTGCTCATAACGAGCGCAACAAAGCTGCTGACCTGTGTCAGTCGGCGCATACAATTTGAAGATCATTCGACCGCGAACTCGGACTCAACAAAGTACGCCATCGTATTCGACGCAGGCGCAGCCAAAACCAGGATGGAAATCTACAAAATTTATGCGAAAACTCCACCGCTAGATGTCTCAGATCTAAAACAACTCGATCCCTCCCTCAGTGAAGTGAAACCTGGAATCGATGCGTTGGCTAACAAACCAAGCGCTGTTAAAGATTATCTAATGCCCTTGTTAAATGCTGCAAGGAAGACCGTTCCTGTAGAAAAACACAAGTTCACCCCTGTCTTTTTTCTAGCCACAGGTGGGATGCGAAGTTTGAGAGGAGACCTGGCCGAAGCTACACTAAGTGAAGTTAGGAAACTTTTTAGTGACAAAAAGAAATGCCCATTTGAGTTTGATCCAAAGGATGCAAGAATTAATTCGGGTGCGTTTGAGGGAATGTACGGCTGGGTCACTGTTAACTTTTTGAAGGGTATTCTTCGTCCTGGGAACTCAAAGTCAAGCTACGGTATATTAGATTTGGGCGCAAGCTCCAGCGAAAACACGTTCGAATCCTCCGGGAATGTAACCTTGTCTGTGACATTAAGTGGTAAAAGATTGAAGTTATTTTCCAGAAGTTATCTCGGTTATGGTTTAGACCTGGCTTACGAACGCTACCTTACCATGGAAATTCTCTCCCAGCAGAGTTTAACAGAAGGTGTCGTTAAAAGTCCTTGTCATCATAAAGGTGTTAAACAGAAAATAAGCGTCGCAGGTATGAGGGTCACGGTTGTGGGGACAGCGTCACCGAAAGCTTGCCGTAAGACTATTCAAAAGGAGTTTTTCGGCCGCAGTCGAGATGATCCATTTTATGACCAGCCAAATCTTGATGGAGAATTCTTTGGCTATGCGGGGTTATTTTACACTGCAAGGAGTATCGGTCTCATCGAGTCGGGTGAAGTAAAATTACTATCGGTGGCCATGTTTGAAAGGAACTCCAGAAAGTTTTGTACCAAAGAACACAAAAAGATTGACCCCGACAAATATGCCACAGACGAGTGCTTTCGAGGCAGTTTTATCTACGAACTTCTGTCAAAGGGTTATGGCATGCATGACGATAAAATGATTTATGTTGGGAAGAAGTTGAAAGGGTTTGATTTGGGATGGGCCCTAGGCGCCATGTTGTACAACACTGGATTAATCAGTGGTTAATGCCGCACAAAAAGATTTGACCAATTTATGGACAATTTGTGTCGGTTCAAACGATTGGAGGAGTATTTCGGTGATGGAGAATTGCTTCCTTAAGAAGCTGTCCTCAGGTATGAGATCGGTAACGAACCTCGTTTGTTTAACCGAGGCGCACGTTGACGATTCACTCATGCTTTTGTTATCAGCCCTTATCAGCCGGCATGTTCGAAGTCAGTTCCAGAAATTTTTGTGCCCAGCGATTCCAAGATGTTGACAGTGACCCTTATGCTAAAGTTAATTGCTTTCAGAGTAATTTTTGTATATGAGGTTTTGACAAAGGGTTACGGCTTACCCGCAGATAAAACGATCGAGGTTGGTAGAAAGATTAGAGGGTTTTGGTCTTTGGGCGCCATGCTGTACAACGGAAGGTATTTGTAAATCACATAATTTGTCCCTTTTCCTTCCCGATTGAAACTGCAAAATTTGAGTGGGGTAGGTAGTGGAGAAACGTTCGTGTAAGTGTTCCACATCGTTATGTACCAGTACCAAATAAACTGAATTGCTCACAAGCACTGCTTTGTTAGATTTTTTGGTCGTGAATGCGGAGCTGTCATCTCAGTACAACGATTTTAATTTCAACCGGCATCGTCGATCTACGTGATAATACTTTACGAACTGTGGCTACAAGAGCTCTGAGCTGTGAGTAAGAAAGAAGTCTGTCTAGGGACCAGCGTTTTCTAGTTCTCCTTAGCTGCCTTTTCGGGGACAGAATTAGCGGTCGTGGGCGGGTATTTTTCATTTCATTTCATTTGTGTATTTCCCCACTCCACTGCATAATTCAAAGTATGCAATTACAAGATTTCTAGTTATACCATTATATTATACTGCAGCACAATATTAATACAAAGTATACAATTACAAGATTTCTAGTTATATACAATTATACTTACTACAATAGATATGAATATAAGGTAAATAATTAACAAGATTTCTAGTTTATATAATTATATTTACTACAACACAAAATACTATTGACTAGTTACAATTAACGTAGATAGTCAAGGGAGCGAAAAACTAACCCGGTAAACTATCCACGCGCCGAAACGTCATGGCACACCCCTCAGCCACTGTGTCTAAAGGAACCGCTACTGGTTCTATTTTCTTGTTCTCCTCTCTTTTAACCATTTGAACTGCGCATGCTCAATTCCACTTGTGCTCCAATGCTTTACCACTTGTGAGTCACCTCAGAGAATTGATGAATGCTGCTGGAGTTACCGCATTGCTCCTCCTCGTTCGAACCCACAAATCCGATGGCGTCCTAAAACAAGACACTTCACACCAGTTAGCAACGACCACACTCAACAATGGTCGACTTAGATCGCTTTAGCTCTTGCCTTCAACTCAATTATTATCAGCCTCTTATATTGCCCCATTACTCGTCCAGCTTCTCGGGCTTTCTTTCCCTTTCTTTTGGTCAAACGCAGATAAACAACTATGCGCACTCCTAAAGCTAACGGTTGTTGAAGGACTTCCTGGAGCAATAGAAGTAAACTCCAACATTCCATTGGTTGACTCTCTTCTACCTGCTGGTTTTTAACTCGGCAACTGTACAGCAACTCCTACTCTTCGACTGTTTTTGAACTGCTTTTCAACTGGCGTTCCCTAACATAGCTACAGTCTTTTTATGCCGACTTAGACCGATGTCTCATTTTGGTGGCAATCATGGATCATGCAATACCTTTAAGCGAAATGCGCCTGCGCAGCACTTTCGTCAGCATATTTTCCTTCGAGGCCTGCGCTCATTCGAAACGACTGTTTTGCTTACATCTTTACTTGGTTCACGGCATAAGAAACACGCCACAAAACTTTAAAGTGCCCTTAAACCCAATTTTTTTTATTTTAATTTTCAAAACGAGCGCATCAAGAATTGAGCAAATCTATCAAATCCTCGCCAATCTATTAATATTTAAAGTTGCGATGTTTTTGTTCGCGGCCGCCCGAGAAGGAGCTCTGAAAGAGGCGATCGTGTGATCAGCTCTGGTTCAGATGAAATTTCCGGCCTTACATGCATAATCCTTTTGATTTGATCCTCTGGAAGAAAATCGTTCAAAATCGGGGAACCACAGAGTTCTCTCCCGGAGTATGACATCGAAGGAGGGCGAGAAGAAGGAGAAGAAGGACAGGAGGAAGAAAAATAAGAAGATGGCGATTTCAGGTATTTGCAAGTGACACCAAGAAAAAGCAAACTCGTTGACAGATGCTCTTTTTTTTTTTTTTTTTTTTGCTTCCCTCGACCCATCGAATCCCGAACGTGGTTGAAACAGCGCTAACGACGTTGCTTGTTGAAGATTAGCTCTAATGTTTACGACATCCCTAGAGGCATGCACTTATCTACAACACGTACTACTTGTGTAATCGATCGTGCAATTCAACGTGTCGGCTGCTATATAATCGATGTAATAAACAATCAATCAGCTATCAATCAATCAATTAGGAGTAAATAAATAACTTAACAAAACTAACTTCCAATGTATGGAGCGAATGCCAGTTAATCAGTACCGTTGCTTGGAAAGCGCAAAGTGCCAACCTGCCTTTTTTCAATGAACGTAAGATATATTTTGCTCCAAAGATTCTGGGGGCCCGCTTCTCAGAAGTCCCGAAAAGTTGACGGGTTCGAAAAGCAATTTGTAATACTATGATCCGCTTATTCTGAAAATCTGGTCTGTTAACATGCTTTCAAGAGAGGAAAGAGCAAAGCAAAAGTACAGTTTCACGCCGGCTTAAAACTTCTTCCTTTTGAAGATATGGAAGATATGGAATTTCGACACCCGGAAGGTCCCGGGACTTTCGAGAAACGGGGCTCTGTAGCCCTGACACTAAAAAACTTCCCTTATAAAATTTTCAGTCAAAAGCATACTCTGAAATGTCTTTCATGAATAACGTTGTTTTTATCGTTTAATCGCGGAGAGCATACACTAGTGACGGAATTGAATCAAATGTTAAGCTTTAGAGCTCTATGATTATTATTATAAACATGAATGCTTTTTTCCTGCCTTTTTTCGAATGGATCAGGTTGACTCAATTGTACTGTACAGCCAAGCAGAGCTTTCTACTCGAGCTAATTAAGCGAGATTTTATACCGTGTAGCAGAGTTTTCCCCGCAGAAAGCTCTGCTATCCTGTGCAGTACCATTGCGTCAACCATCCATTGGAAAAATCCGAAAAAAGACGGTGTAACTTTATTTTATTTAGAAGCTTAAAATTTTATTCAGTTCGGTCACTAAGTTTATGCTCCCTGTGGTTTCGATTAAGGTTCTAACACCCGATTTTAAAAAATGGCATAATAGCAACTACTGTCTATTGCCTTACATATTCGGTACTAAATTGTAATTAAGATGTCGTTCCAAGAACACCTGCGCAAGATAATTCATGGATAAAGGCGGTGCCTTAAGTCCGTCCTTTTCCTCAATTAACACATCGCAGTCATTAAGAGTCCAAACCATGTCATGCGTACCCCCCAAGATTCTATTAATAACTGCAATATTTGAAATTTGAATGCACAAATAGTTTTTGTAACACGACCGCTGTGAGCAATACCGGATTGCGTTACAAGCAACCGTTGGCAACTTCAGCGGTTATAATAAATTAAATATCGCCAATTCGAAACACTGAATTAAATTTCCGTTATGAATGTTGAGTTTCAGTATTGTTTACAGGATTTAAAGTCTCGAATCAGCGCTATTTTACTTTCTATAGCCGCTCAACTTCTCCACAACCACTTGTAACCTAACACCGCCTTACTCACAAGGGTCACGTTTCGAAACGATTAATGGCTTCGAATGTCAAGAGTAGTTTCGAGCGGGCGCGGGCCTCGAGGTAAAATATGCTAATGCAGTACTGCATAGGCGCATTTCTCTCGTCGTTTCCTTCTCCTAACCCACTGTTCGTCTGTCGTTGCATAACAGTTTTTATTAAATTCTCAACCTCGGATAATGCAATTCTAGCTTACTCATTGGTTCACTGGATCTCGGTTATCAGCCATTAAACCTGCGCTCGACCTTATATTGAAATGAATGCAGCAAATGTCGCTCAGCATAAAATTGTTCGCGGGAAGCCAACTTTCGTCGATAAAAAAAAATGGATGAAAAAAGCAGAAAAAAAGCAGATTCCTTCCGGTCCGAAGGTTGAGAATTTAATAAAACAATTATTCCATTCGCGCTTTTTGGATAGCCAACTACGCGCGTCGTTGGCTATTTACTCTCATATCCAACAAGCGCGGGTGGAACAATTGTTAATTGAACTTTAGTTTCTCGAAAGTCAGAAATTGATTGAGGATAGACTTTAAACTCTTGTAGCGTGTTCCTTGTAGTTTTTGTATTTCTGATTCTGTGTTAGGGTAATGTTGATCGAACCTTAATATGTACAGATCTAATCGAAAGAGTCGTTATGGGCACAGGCCTTGAAGGAAAATATGCTAATGTGAGTATTGCTCAGGCGCATTTCGGTAGAGGGGATAATACATGATTGACACCAGCTTGACAGATCAGCCCTAGTCGGGATAAAAAGCCTGCAAATATGTTGAAAAAACAGTCGAAGAGCAGAAGCTGCAGAGAGTCAACCAAAGGAGTGCTTGAGTTAACTTCTGTCTCGCCTAGGAAGTCCTTTAACAAAGATGGTGAGTACGGAAACAATTATAGGCACCTATCGTTTTTGCGAGATTATGAGCCATCGGCACATTTTTTCTTTTTACCGTCAGTGTCAGTGTCAGATGTTCGCTCTTTGCATTTTTCCATCTCCCTTAGAAACCAGAACCATATCCAAAAATGTCGACCGATAGGCTATCTAGTTAATGGTGGTTGTATACGGAATAGCGGTTCTGGCGTTGGTGGAGCTCGTGGAAGTGTCGAGCTCCACAAGAAACATGAGGTCACAGATATAGGATTAGCAAGGTTGAATGTATCAGGTTGTACAATTACAAGTGTAAGAGCGTTGTTTTGAATCAATGTACTGGTGGTTGAAGAAGAATGGGTGTGCTAAGAGCATAATAGGGCCATTTATACGGGAGAAAATAAGACGCGTAATTCTCGTATAAATGGTTCGCGCCCTATTTTGGGTGACTCGTCAACGAAATGACGATGCTGTTGTTGTCGTCACGCATGTGACAGGCATGCGCACTTATAGTTCACGTCTTATTTAGGACGCGAAACCATTTATACGAGGAAGTTCACGTCTTATTTAAGACGCGGACAAAATAAGAACAGCCTAAAATTCTGTTCCAAGATAAGACGCGTCTTATGTAAGTCGCGTCTAAAATAAGACGCGAACGCTTGTCTTGTACCATTTATACGAGCATTTCGCGTCCTATTTAAGACGCGTCTTACTTTCTCCCGTATAAATAGCCCTAATATCTATCTGTGTGTCTTAATAAATACGTATGAGCAGGCTCAGGCAAGACGCGGCTTGAATACCCGAATTTACCGTTGCGATTGACGAATCAAATACAAAGACTTTGTTAGTAGACCAAGTCGGCTAGCTCAGTGTTTTACCCAATTCAAATCCTTTGGGAATAAAACGTTTTGTTCCCAGTATTTCCGTATTGTAATGCAAATACAGTAAACAAAGAACCCCAGGAGATTTGAATTTGGTGCAACATTGAGTTACGTTACGATTGACGAATCAAACACAAAGACTGTTAATAACCAAATAGGTGTCTAAGGAACTTATGAACATTGTAAGAGGTGAAGAAGGGCGGAATCAAAGGTAACCTTTGGTTGACTCTCTTAGTTTCTCTTTAAATCGCTTGTATCAGCTTGACAACTTTGCTGCAACTTCTGCTCTTCGACTGTTTTTTTCAACATAACTGCAGGCGTTTTATCCCGAATAGGGCCGACCTGTCAAGCTGCTGTCAATCATGTATAATGTAACATCCTTTGAATGAAATGAGCCCGCGCAGTACCACATTAGCATATCTTTCTCCGAGGCCTGTGCCTATTCCAAACGACCCTTTCGCTGAGATCTTTAC
>BLFK01000292.1:1858919-1871966 GCA_014634185.1 Astreopora myriophthalma
CCCATGAAATTATTTAATGAACGAGGCTTATGAGACGGGACCTAGGTTTATCGTCCTTATCCGAGAAGACTAGACAGTCTAACCATTTGCAGATGTCATTACAAAGGCAGCACTTTCTCCTCAGTTATTTAAAGACCCTGAGTGATGGTCCGGCCGAGGTTCGAACCCACGAACTCCCGCACGATAGTGTCGTGCTCTACCAACTGATAAGCCTCTACAGATTGTGGTCGGCAACTTTTGATCAACCTTTCTGGTTTTGAGCAACCTCGAGCAACTTTTGCTTTTTTGAGCAACAGTAAGCAACTTTTAGGCTTTTACACATTCCACACTGCTAATTCCTCACAAATTATCAAATAAAATCTAGACCATAAAAATATTTGATTGCAGTAATGACTTTTTTAGATGTCTGGATCAACAAAATAATCGAAAAGAACATGCAGGCTGTTTATGCGCCCGTAAGCGATGCGTGAGGTTTTCAGCGGTTATTCATAAATGATCTCGCAACTCGCGTGACAAAACAAGTATTATTTTTCTTAAACCGCCATGTTGTTTGGCTTCTTTGTTCAACAATGTTTATGTAAATGACTCCTGCTATGCATGGACGAAACTGAAGAAAGCCGACGGGGTAGTTCGTCAAACTCTGACAGTGAAAGCGATGAAAATCAAGAAACCGAAGCCACGAATCCAATATCCATTGCTACGAACGCTGGAGCGCGTCTTAGTGAGCCAAAAAGCGCCTCGATTTCTCGTAAGCGACAAATTCATACCAACCAAGGCAAGTATAAAGGAAGAGAAAACAAAATGCTAGTTCTAAATCTTGTCTTGAAAAGTTGAAATTGTGTTGTTGTTTACTTAGTACAATAAGTTGTACCGGTTCCGTTTTTAGTATGTTTTTATGTATGAATATCCGTGAAATATGCTAGCAATTAATAGCAATTTTTTCAAATTTAAGAGCAACTTTTCCAATTTTCTGGCAACTTTTGAGCAACTTTTTAGCAGTTTTTGGAGCAACTTTTTTGAAATTTACTAGCACAATCTGTAGAGGCTTACCAACTGAGGGTCCGACTCACTTCAATCTGTTTAACCAGTAATATACGGTACACTGGCTTCTATTCGTCTTTTTTTTTTCTAAAACGTCAACGACGTAGTTGAAATGGTGGGTTTTAGAGCGTAAAAGGGGAGGTGTCCCAACAACTTATGGCAAGGATTGTAGGTTGAATGTATCACGTTGTACAATTACAAGTGTAAAGCGTTGTTTTGAATCAATGTACTGGTGGTTGAAGAAGAATGGGTGTCCTAAGAGCACAATATCTATTTGCGTGTCTTATTAAATACAGACAAGACGCGGCTTGAATACTCGAATTTACCGCTACGATTGACGAATCAAACACAAAGACTTTGTTAATAACCAAATAGGTTTCTAAGGAACTTATGAACATTGTAAGAGGCAAAGAAAGGTGGAATCAAAGGAAAATAGAGGGAACATACGCTACAAATTGTTTCTTTTTTTTAGTCTTTCTTTACATACTCTTAGACAAGGCGTAGCCGGAGCAAACCATCGGACATCCTACTGTAAAGCCAAATCAATGGACCTATTGTTGTATATAAATACGCTGAGATAAAACTTGAGATGAATATTTAACAAGAGGCCGCAGTGGCCTTCACTTGGGTTTCCAAGTGGAAAATGGATTTTTTTGTAAAAAATAGCATGTAGTTTGCGTAGAGGGATGTCTCAGTTTGGACCAGGTGGCGAGGAAGGAAGAGTACGTGTCTACTCCATGCAATTGATTTTGTGCAACGTATTAAATTATATCAGCAAAAGCAGCAGGAGAGAAAGAGAAAAAAACCCATAGTAGTAGGGTCACCTACCCTTGAATTTCACCCCAATTGTACAAGGAAGCATCGTGAGCTGTCTATTTCATTGAATAAATAAGGAAGGTTGAAACTCTAATGTTCTGCTTTTATTAATTAGGTTTTATCATTAATTTTGTGAAAATGGTTTTCCATAACCCAAAAGTCTCAATCTGTGTTATTTAGCCTTGGCCCATTAGTTTACGGTGTTGTCTAAATTTAGAATGCAAGTCCCGCCAAATAATGGCCAATCAGATTGGGCCTGAAAACCACAACGCGTCTCATTGGTCCGCAAGCAAGAACTGCAGGAGGGATTGCTCATGCAAAACATGGCACAAATATAGCAGCAGCCGTTATAAAACTAGTAATTACCATGAGTAAGTGGAATGCTGCTGAGAAGTAGACACGGGAAATCAAAGAAATGTCGCATGGTCTCGTTAGTTGTATGTGGTTATTAAAATATATATATATATAAATCGCTATGAATTGTGTCTATGCTGTAACTTGTGAACCTCCCCTACGTTCGTTTCTTTTTACTATGTGTAGATCCCTTACTGAGAAGCTTGTTCCTAACAGGAAAGCTGATCCAGTTAATCAAAGAAATATATATTTTGACGGTAAAATGACATAAAAGGGAAAAAGAAATTGTTGATCCTATTGGCTTAGGCGGATTGATTGCAACATTTCGTAATTGCGTGAGAAGAAGATAGTAGTTGTTCAGAATTAATTGGTATTGTTTACAATATTATTAATTGGATTTATTTGGGATTCGGAAAATGCACGTAAGCGTTTCTTATTGCAGAATAGTTGGGTTTTCAATATATGCTTTTATATTCCTATTCAGTTCTTTTGGAATGACTGGAATACATCGTTATTCTACAATATCCCTGAAAACATCCTACCTAGTAGTACTGATTTAGACAAGTACCATTCGGCACTGCATAGCATCACAATATTAACAGAACAGGAGAAACTTTATTGATAGCACTTCCTTTTGCCAACTGTTAGTTTATTAACAACTACAAGATATGGCGATATCTAACGTCTTCATCAGCAACGTTTCGCCTACTCAATTTTAAGTAAAGGCGAACTTCCAACAATTGTTCAGAGCGTTTCAATTAAGTCATCGTCTAGTCGAATCAGCACTTCAGTATTTTTCACTCAGATATTGAGATGATTCGAAGTATCGTACACCATTTCAAACTTGTGACACATTTATATAATTGCACACAATAAGTCCGATCCGCGCTCGAAACAACGTGTTTGCACAAGAACTTTGCCCAAGTCCATGGCGCAGCATCGTTAAACGACACGAAAACAAGACCAAAATGTTTATCGGCAAACTGTACCGAGTTGGCGAGATGCAAAATTAATACCTCTATATATTGCCACGATGTCTTCCTCACGAAAAGAGAGAGTGTCACTTCGAGCTTGAGATTGCAATTGATACCATTGAGAACGAAATCAAACTAGCCAATCAGAACGAGCGTTGCAATTTGCGACTACGATAAAGAACGGAGAATCGACGCAAACTTCACTCCGGCTGCCCCTGGCATCCGCGTAAATAATACCGTAAACTGGTGAGCCGCATTCCATTCCAGATCGGGACTATGTAAAGATCTGAGCGAAAGAGTAGTTTCGAGCGGGCGCGGGCCTCGATGGAAATATGCCAGTGCAGTATTGCACAGGCGCATTTCTCTGAAAGGGTATTACACGATGCATGCACGACTGACAACAACTTGACAGATCGGTCCTAGTCGGCGTAAAAAGCCTGTACGTAGTTATGTAGTTACGTTTGGAGCATTAGAGGTGTTTCGTGATTCATAATTGACACTAGCTTAACAGATAGGCCATAGTCGGCATGAAAAGCCTGTAGTCCTAATTTAAATTAGGACTGTCGTTCCTGAATCATTTACACGATATAATTTATTGACAGAGGCGGTACCGTATATAAGTCGGTCCTTTCCTTCTCGTAACCCTTTGTTCGTCTGTTGTTGCATAACAGTTGAATGTAAACGTTAGTTTCTTTAAAGTCACATATCGAAATTGGATAGACTGCAGTTAAACTCTAGTAGCGCGTTCCTTATCGTCTTCATGTTTCTGATTCTGTGTTATGGTAATCGAACCTTAGCATGAACTGTGTAAAGATCTCAGCGTAAGGGTCGTTTGGAATAGGCACAGGCCTCGGAGAAAGATATGCTAATGTAGTACTGCGCGGGCTCATTTCATTCCAAGGGTGTTACATTCTACATGATTGACAGGAGCTTGACAGATCGGCCCTATTCGGAATAAAAAGCCAGCAGTTATGTTGAAAAAACAGTCGAAGAGCAGAAGTTGCAGCAAAGTTGTCAAGCTGATACACGCGATTTAAAGAGAAACTAAGAGAGTCAACGAAAGGAGTGCTTGAGTTAACTTCTGTATCCCCCAGGAAGTCCTTTAACAAAGATGGTGAGTGATAAGTTTTCCCGACACAGTCATAGCCATCTACCGTTTTTTCCGAGATTATGAGCAAGTTATAAGGTAAAATGACATAACAGGGAGAAGGAAATCGTTGATGCTATTAGTTCAGTCGGATTGATTGCAAAATTTCGTAATTGTGAGGGGAGAATATAGTAGTTGTTCAAAATTACAGTGAAATCCGTTGTTCGTTTGCGCGCCACTTTGAAACATTGTCACGCAATGTTGGTGTTTTGATTGGCAGTTTGCTACGAGCAAGTTGCGTGTTCAAATTTTAACTTGCTGCCTCGCGGTCTCTCTGATTCAACTGCGGGAAAGGCTTTCTTACTATATCCGTAACTTCGATTTGCCGTTGTTTTCACGACAGAACTTTCGTCAAAAAAGTGAACCGTAGAGGGGTGAACTCCCAACATATACATGATATAATTCAAAGTTTTGAGAAGATTTTAATCAGCCAAAGATTCTGCAGGAGGGACGGACAGTTTTTTTCCATGCTAGTTGCAAGTCTTTTCTAGATTAGCCGGCGTACATATGCCGTTGTCGAGTAAGCCCTACTCGAGTTTTGAAGTTTGTGTGCATGGTTAAGAAACCTTGCAATACTCTACAAATTCCACCACATTTCAGGGGCAGCCAACGAGAAACTTCGGTCAAATATCTGTTCGGGAGAGTCTACCCGTTCTAAGACTTTCGGATTCTGCATTGCCAAATGTGTATTGATTTCTTAACTAAAACATCACCAAAAAGATTCGCAGCCAGGGAAAACCAGGGAAAAATAGTCTCTTACATTTTCGGAAGAGACATTTTTGCAATTTTTGGCTGTTAAAAAGGTCACCTATCATTTTCGGGTAAGCAAATACTTCGCTGAGAAGTTTTTGAAAGGTAACGTTCAGCTATCAATTTCTGAAATGAAGATTTCATTCCCTAAAATTTTCGGGCACTTCATTTTTCAGCTAAGAAATCCGAACAGATCAAATTTCTCTAGCTGATAAAAACATCTCTTTAAACAGTCTTTAAACATTACAAGGAGCCTAGAAATATCCTTAAAAGTTTTTTTGCTCAATTTGGTCGTTGCAACTGTACGTTCTTTCCATCCTGGTTTTCCCGGAGCTGCCGTCCCATTTAGCAGGAACTTAGAAATATAAATATTGGAGACAGTTTGATGTGAAAGATGAAGCCTTGAGCATATTTCTTTATTTCGATAGCCTGATGACCAGAGGGAAATTACTTTTTCCCTCTTTGAAACTGAGGCAATGTTGCTTGCCATCTCGCGTTATTCCAGGATATAAGCTCACAGGTAATATCGGCAAAAACCGTTTGCCTTGGCAGCAAGTTGAAATTTGAACCCGCAACTTGCTCGGAGCAAACTGCCAATCAAGACACCAACATTGCGTGACAATATTGCAAAGTGGCGCGCAAATATGAACAACCGATTCCACTGTAAGTAAGGGTGAACTTGCAACAATTATTCAGAGCGTTTCAGTTAAGTGATCCTCTAGTCGAATCAGCACTTCAGCATTTTTCACTCAGATATTGAGATGATTCGAAGTATCGTACACCATTTCAAACTTGTGACACATTTAATTGCATACAATCACTCCGATCCGCGCTCGAAACAACGCGTTTGCAGATCTTTGCACAAAAACTTTACCCCAGTCCAAGGCGCGGCATCGTTAAACGACACGAAAACAAGACCAAAATGTTTATCGGCAAACTGTACCGAGTTGGCGAGATGCAAAATTAATACCTCAATATATTGCCCGCGATGTCTTCAACGAAAAGTAAGAGTGTCACTTCGATAGCATTGGGCACGAAATCAAACTAGCCAATCAGAACGAGCGTTGCAATTTGCGACTATGATGAAGAAAACTGAGAATCGACGCAAACTTTACCGCGCCTGCCCCTGGCATCCGCGTAAAAAATACCGTAAACTGGTGAGCCGCATTCCATTCCAGATCGAGATTATGTGAAGATCTGAGCGAAAGAGTAGTTTCGAGCGGGCACGGGCCTCGATGGAAATATGCTAATGCAGTATTGCACAGGCGCATTTCTCCGAAAGGGTATTACACGATGCATGACTGATAACAACTTGACAGATCGGTCTTAGTCGGCATAAAAAGCCTGTAGTTATGTAGTTACGTTTGGCGCATTTTGCTAAAAAGGTGTTTTATGATTCATGATTGACACCAGCTTAACAGATAGGCCATAGTCGGCATGAAAAGCCTGTAGTCCTAATTTAAATCAGGACTGTCGTTCCTGAAACATTTACAAGATATAATTTATGGATAGAGGCGGTACCTTATATATTAGTCGGTCCTTTCCTTCTCCTAACCCATTGTTCGTCTGTTGTTGCATAACAGTTCCATGTAAACGTTCGTTTCTTTGAGATATCGAAATTGGATAGACTGCAGTTAAACTCTAGTAGCACGTTCCTTATCGTCTTCATGTTTCTGATTCTGTGTTATGGTAATCGAACCTTAGCATGAACTGTGTAAAGATCTCAGCGAAAGGGTCGTTTGGAATAGGCACAGGCCTCGGAGAAAGATATGCTAATGTATACTGCGCGGGCTCATTTCACTCAAAGGGTGTTACACTATACATGATTGACAGCAGCTTGACAGGTCGGTCCTAGTCGGGATAAAAAGCCTGCAGTTATGTTGAAAAAAAAAAAAAAACAGTCGAAGAGCAGAAGCTGCAGCAAAGTTGTCAAGTTTTTGCGTTATTCCAGAATATAAGCTTACCGGTAATATCGGCAAAAACCGTTTGCCTTGGCAGCAAGTTGAAATTTGAACCCGCAACTTGCTCGGAGCAAACTGCCAATCAAAATAGCAACATCGCGTGATAATATTGCAAAGTGTCGCGTAAACGAACAACCGATTTCACTGTAACAGTGTTTTCTTAATGTTGACACAGCTCTTTGTGCTTTGGAGGCCACCGTGACTTGTGGTAAACGTTCAGGTTATCAAATATTCATCTCAAGTCTGATCTCAGCCTATTCAAATACAACAATAGCTCCATTGATGTGGCTTTGCAACAGCAACAGCGTGTCTGTTGGTTTGCTCCGGCAACGCCTTGTCTAAGGGACATTCTGTGTAAAGAAAGACTAAAAAAAGAGACAATTTGTACCGTATGTTACCTGGTTAAACGAATTCAGGTGCGTCGGACCCTATATTTTCCTTTGATTCCGCCTTTCTTTGCCTCTTAAAGTGTTCATAAGTCCCCTAGATACCTATTTGGTTATCAACAAAGTCTTTGTGTTTGATTCGTCAATCGTAACGGTAAATTCGAGTATTTAAGCCGCGTCTTGTCTGTATTTATTAAGACACGCAAATAGATATTGTGCTCTTAGGACACCCATTCTTCTTCAACCACCAGTACATTGATTCAAAACAACGCTTTACACTTGTAATTGTACAACGTGATACATTCAACCTACAATCCTTGCCATAAGTTGTTGGGACACCTCCCCTTTTACGCTCTAAAACCCACCATTTCAACCACGTCCTTGACGTTTTAGAAAAAAAAAAGACGAGTAGAAGCCAGCGTAATCGACTCCCCTCCCCCCTAGCAATGTTGAAGGGGACAATAGAAGGTTGTTAGAGAGTTGTGTTGGAAGTGGACGTGATTGTTGTAAACTCATGGGTTTGAATCCCGTTGAAGTCACTTGAATTTTTCAAGTGCATGTATGAGACAATTGCTTAAATTGTCCGGGAAGTGTGAGGATCATTCCTTCAATTCAAAATCGTGATTACTGGAATAAAACGTGAACATTTCTCTTATCGTGACTTTAGTTGGAGAATGCTGTTCTTGGAGGCGAACAATTCTTGAAACGAGGCTATTCTGAAGCTATTGTCAAGGTGTTTTTTTTTGTTTGTTTTGTTTTGTTTTGTTTTTGTGGTCAATATTTTCATCAACATTGACAGGGGGAGGGGGGCAGGCGGGCTTGCGCGGTCTTGGTCTTCAGAGAGGCTGCCTGGGAAGTCATCTGCCGTGAACTGTCCCAACACTTGTGACCAGGACTGTAGCTATACCTATATCTATGGTGTCATGTTTCTTTTTTAGGGGCTCAGAAACAAGAGAAGTAAATAGACTGAATTGTCCAGCACTATTAGTATACGGAATAGCGTATACTACTAATATGTACTAATTGGTTTAGTCCCTAAACCAATTAGTACAGGCAGAAAATTAGCTGTAGATCCGTTCAGTTGCTTTTATGCTATGATTTATCGGTGCGAATTGCACTGGGTGTCAGGCTAAACAATAGTTTTAGTCATGTTTTAAAAACCAGCAGCAGTGTTTTATCGGGTTTAAAAACACGAGGCGTAGTATTCTTTATCCGATAAAGAATACTAACGAGGAGTGTTTTATCCGGTGTGAAGCACATGCACGTGACGTTTTATCGGTGACTTGATAGGCTGTTAGGTAATAAATTATTAATGCATTGTTGAATATGGCATAATGAGTTTACTATCCATAATCTCCCAATCCATTCTTTTATTATCTCTTTTTTCGCTTCGATTAACTGACCTGTAATTCCCGCCTTTTCGATTTGATATATTTTGTTTTTCCTGTGTAAGTTGGCTTGAAGTATCCCGATTGTTGTTATTTCCTGTACAAGTGAAGCAAGAGTAAAGTAAAGTAACAGTAAATAAATTATCTGTAAAGTAAAGTAAGCAAATTAAAGGTAAATTCATTTATTTTTTTATTTTTGTATTCCTGTACAAATAAAAGTATCTACGGTATTGATGGACTGCGGCATTTTACCTCCGTCCGCCTCGATTAACTGTGGGCAGCTTACGAAACGACGACGCCGACGGCAACGAGAACGCCACAAAACAATAAGTTTCGTGAGCAAAACCAATGGCTCTGCACGTTCTGCACGTGCGTTTTACATTTTGCTACATTTCTTTGTCGTCATCTCCTACATGGCGACCCGAGATGACCAAATTTAAGGTTCTGTGGAGGACGTTCGCACTTGACAATGAATTTTCAGTTCTCTCGCTACGCTTCTAACCCGCTCATACCAGTTCAATTCCTCGACAGTTACTACACGTTTTACTGAACGACGTGAACTAAATGTTTAGGGATAACGATGATGTATAGTGATAATGACAAACGAATATTTTTATATGACGTCCTCGTAACCGTCGTTTTCGTCCTTGCGTAAACTCTCTTCTTGCTATTTGCGGACGGAGTCGAACCTGTATATTTCTGTGATTGAAATTTATCAGTGTACGGAACGGAAATCAAGTCGTAGAACCGCAAAGAGAACGTCTATAAAATCAATTTTACTATGTCCAGCCTTGACAAGGTCTATTTTAAGATCATGGCCACTCCGAGATACGAAAATTTATTGTCATTTTGTCATTTTTGTCTTGAAATTTGGTCTCGACTTTTCTGTGGCATCAGTTTTGGGTGAGGTTTCTGTTGCTATGGTTTCCGTCTCATAGAGCCTCGTGTGGCCTTACATGAGTTCAGACATAGTACCACAATTTTACCTCAGTTGTTATAAGTTTTTAACGTAGAGAGTTCACTGTAGGATTTGTTACCTGAACGTAATTCGGCGGAGTCAATGCATGCGAATTAAAGTCCTGAATAGCTTTATATTGGCTCTTTTGTCCTAGTAAGTTCGTTGAAATAGGGTACAAAGTTCAAGACATTAAGGTTTTGAGGGGAAAAAAAGGAAATCTTGGTTAAAGGCGTGACGAATAAAACTACAAGCAACACAGGGGCACAGTTGCGATTTGATAGAAATTTATTAAATAGAGGATATTACATGGCCGCGCGGGGATATGAAATTTCTCTTCGAGTGTTGAAAAATATTTTTCAACATGAGAAGAGAAATTTCGTATCTCCAAGCGACCATGTAATTTTCTTTTTATTATATAAAATCCTCACATGTATTCTTTATTTAAAAAACTAAGGTTTTCGAAATAAAAATGATATCACACATGTGTGGATATCGTTTTTATCGATTTGCTACCACTCGGTATACCAATAAATATTATATAATAAATATAATTTGTCAATTTTAAAATACCCGTCTTTCAACAAGGAGACGACTATTATTGGATTGGAAACCCGATCCACCGCAGCAATTTTTATTTGCTTGTCTGTCCGTATTAGCGGACAACCTTTGAACTATACCTAGTCTTCGCTCGAACTTTTCGGGGGGACCGTATGATGTCTATTTGCCAACTCTACTTTCTCTCTCAGGCCACGGTGACAATGAATCGGTGCTCTCTGTTATTGCTACTCGTGATCAGTGCAACAAGACTGCTGACATCTTTCGGACGCTCAGTGCCTTTCCAAGGCGAGTTGCAGAAAACGGTCTCAGATACAGTCAAGTACGCCATTGTATTCGATGCGGGCTCTAGCAAAACCAAAATGGAGATCTACAAGGTGAACGTGGCCTCCCTTCCGTTAGACTTAACGGACGTTCAACAGCTCGACCCCTCCCCTAATAGAGTCGAGCCTGGTATCGCTAGCCTGGCTGAGAACCCAAGCGGAGTTGAGGCTTATCTGACGCCCCTGTTGAACTCAGCGATAAAAACCATACCTCAAGAAGCACAAGGAGCTACCCAAGTCTTCTTCTTCGCCACCGCAGGGATGCGGCTGCTGCCTCCGGACCAAGCTAGCGCCATATTAGTCAGAGTTAAGAGGGTTTTAAGTGATAAAAGCAAATGTCCCTTTGTGTTTGATTTGCAAAACGCCAGAATCATTTCGGGTGTTTTTGAGGGGATCTACGCTTGGATTACTGTAAATTTTCTGCAGGATCATCTTATCCCTGGGAGCTCTCACCAAACCAGCGGGATTTTAGACTTGGGCGGGGCTTCCCATCAAAACGCTTTCGATAACCCCACCAAAGATACTTTTACCTTAACGTTGGCAGGGCAAACATATCACCTTTTTGCCAGAAGTTATCTTGGCTATGGGGCGAATGAGGCTCGCAGGAGATACCTCGACGATATTTTCTTCAATCAAAATGCCGCAAACGAGATTTCCAGTCCTTGTGATCACAAAGGTTACGAGGAGGTAATGACGATTAGTGGTCAAAGGGTCAAAGTTAAAGGGACGGCCGAAGTCCCACTTTGCCGATCGATCATTAAGGACATTTTTTTCTGCAAACGCCCCAATTGTCCGTTCTATGACCAGCCTCATTTGCAAGGGGATTTTGTGGGGATTTCTGCGATATTTTACACCGCCGTGGGCATAGGAATGATGTGTTATGATTGCACAAAAGAATTATCAGCCGCCATGTTCGAAGTCAGTTCCCGTAACTTTTGTGCCGAGCGATACCAAGATGTTGACAGTGACCCGTACGCTAAAGTTAATTGCTTCCGGGGTAATTATGTATATGAGCTTTTGGCAAAGGGGTACGACTTACCCGAAAATAAAACGATCGAAATTGGCAAGAAGATTGGAGGGTTTAACCTGGGTTGGACCTTGGGCGCCATGCTGTACAACGGGAAGTATTTGTAAAACGCATATATGACTTTTCCTTCCCGATTGAAATTTCATGATTAAGGGGTAGACAATTTAGTCGATTCAGTCCTTTATATTCAGTAATGAATTTAGACTTAAATGATAAATAAAGAGTTCGTTAAGTGTTCCACAACCTTATGTAACAGTAACAAATAAAGTGAATTGCTCGATTCAGTGCACTGTTAGATTTCTTGGTCTTGAATCCAGAGCTGTCATCTCAATAAAGCCATTTAAATGCTGTCGACTTGTGTGGTAATGTCTCAGGAACTATGGTTACGTAAATTGTGAGTAAGTAAGGATGGGATCTCGGGGTTGACATTTCTGTCCCTTGCAGCCTTGTCGGGAACAGATTTGGCTGTCGTGAACGGGTATCCTATAAGCGATTCACGGGCCGAAGCGACATGGTACAACGCTAGGTAAAGTGTTCACAGGCTGCTGGTTCTATTTTGCGTTTTCTCTTTTAACCATTAAGTTTGCGCATGCGCAAATTATTAATTGCTGTCCAATGAATACCACTTGCGAGAAAACCCAGAGATTTCATGAATACTACAAGATGGACGGTGTAAGTTCCTCTCATTGGGAGAAGATAGCTTTTGCTGTAATTTTTCAGGGCATCTTCATTCATGGTGAAAACTGTGCGAAAGACTTACAGACAGATGCATAAATCGTTTTCACTCATGTGACCAGCGGCCATATTGATTTACTGAAACAACAAGAAATATTTGCATACAAATGGTGTTCAATTCCCCGAAGATTGTTTTCTTTGTTTAGGTAAACCAATATGGCCGACATGACGTCATGTGAAAACGATCTATAGAATTTAAATCGTCATAAGGTCCATGCATATGATCTCATCTGAACCAGGTTTGGCTTGATGTCGAGCATCTGGAAAAGCTGGAATCTGGAATCCGGAATTCGGAACCAGAAGGCGAACCGGAACAGGAATAAGAAAGGTCGATGACAACCCGTTGTTTTAATTCATGTAATAATTAAGAATTGGTTCATGCTTAACGTGCGTATGTCGAGTTATGCATGCACGCAGGAAGTTTGGAGAGCACGAAAGAAGCGTAAGAGTCGCTCGAAGCGATAGCCGAGAGCAACTCTAGCTTCTTGAGTGCTCTCCAAACTTCCCAAGTGCATCCATGACTCAATATACGCACAGCTAAAAGCATGAAGCAATTCTTGTATGACATAACTGATTACTGAGTGAGACGAGCGAAAACATTTTCTCAGCGAGAAGGAAATTTGCACACGCCA